>CM035818.1:2643971-2891471 GCA_020458035.1 Magallana ariakensis | reverse complement strand
ATTTTCGTAATTAAAATTCTCTCCCGTATTTAAGAATGATCATACCATGGTGGAGTCAAAAAATATCCATTTTCTGTTGGAAGGAATAGTGATGGAACCTATACCGAACAGAGTCTAGAGTGCCGTGTTTACAATAAATGTTCAATGGATACGTTTCTATTAAACAAGTGGATTTGTTTATATATTCTGTATGTATCTGATGATTTCGGGATACTATACATGGACCACGTTTGCTGTGAGGGAGTAGGATTCTAGTCTGTGTTGGTTTACTACTACGAACACTATTTTAAATTCATTCTGGGAAATAATTCCCGGCTCAATGTACTTTGCACAGTATTCTTAAATATGGAAATTAAAATAGTGCAAATTATTTAATATTTCAGAAACGTTGTCATCGGGATATTTAAATGTAATAAATATTAGTAATTATTACTATCTCTAAAACATTACATGTTTCTGGAAAAATGAACTAAAGTATTTTTAGAATACACGTTCATGTGTTTCTACATAGATAGAAATGTTTCAGAAATTTTAATTATGCAGTATTGAAAGGTTATACCGAAAAATCATTGATTTTTTATAACTTAAAATGGGAGAACATGGTTGAAATTCCTGAGCCTAAAGTTTCTCATAAACCACAAACTATAACCTCTGGCAACGGTTTACAAAATACTTAATTTTGATTTTTATTTTATTGAAAATATAACACATATTTTATGATATTTTCTCAATTTCATCCTTAAAAACAACAAAATAAATGCCAAAAATTCAAAATTGACCAGTCTTATAATTTTGGAATACATATTTTACTATTTGATTTCCGGAGGTTGAACGTTTAGTCTTAGTAATACTCAGCTGATTTATTAAACTAAGTTTAAAAAAAATGAGAATAAACAAAACTTTTGTAATTATATATAATTAAAGTTAACTTAAACAAAACATTATGCAAAAATTACCATTAAAAAACAGAATCCAATTGTAAATAAAGAACTATTAATTTAGAATGTGGAAAAAAAAACAACAACCCAAAATCAGAATTATTCATTGTCTACTAAATCTATGGTAAAGAAAATATTCACAATTTTTCAAAAGATTTAGATAAGTTGATTTATTTACTTTCTTTTTAATTTAGAAGATTGGAATTCTTTTCCACGAGGTGTTACATTGTAATTATGACACGGCGTTAGCTATCTTCCAAGACCAGTATCAAATATTTACTAGAAATCGCCTCAAAATGTATTTTTATGACCGGTACGGAACGGCGCGCCCTGTTCGGACGTGGGTCATCGAGGGTCCGGAATCTCCGCCTGAAATTAGTTTCACCCGTGGTCTAAAACTTTACGACCGACCAATGATAAAAGACATAAAGTTAGAGTGCTGGCTAATTAGAGACAGGGCTAATTAATAGACAGCGGATCGTGAGAACATGTGTTTGAGTGTTGGTTTCATTGTTCTAAACTATCTACACTTAATCAGAAGCTATGGCGGGGAACTGGGCCTGGACCCCTCTCGGCATTCTACACATATAAACATCTTTACGATCTATCTGATTGGAACATAAACTGGCAATAACTTTGTCATCAAAATTTGTCCCAGCTTGCGTAATTTGGCGCTGTGATGAAATCCATGCCACACAAGGGTCAATTAGGCGGTATCCGCAATGTGTGTGAGCCGGGTAACACTTTAAACCCATTACATATCGAATTATTTATGACCTTCATTTCATTAACATTTCAATGAATTGTGTTGCTTACTCTTACCGTTCTAATGGGGTGTCAGCAATGTTGGTGTTCGAAAATTAAGATTATTTTTTTTATACATTTATGAAATGGAAAGTGTTAATCCTTTAGATTGCTTTTAAACCAAAAAAAAAGTCCAAAATTTTCATATAATTTTCTCATATGTAAAGACAAACTATAAGCTCTTTTTTTCGCCCACAAAGAGTCAGATCGTCTGACGATCAGCTCATAGTTAGCTGGGGGGCAGCCATAGTTGGGCTCAAATCAGATATCATAGTGAGTGACCTTGAGGGACTCCATGGGGAAAACACATTAAATTTATAGATAATGAAATTCTCAGCAACAACTTTATATCAGTAGAATACACACATTTTTGTTATTTTATTTAATGACAAACACGTAGAAATTTGCTGAACTATCTAAATTCAAATTTTACCTCATTTTCCTTGATCCGACTAAAAGTGATGATTGACACTTTTCTGATATATTTTTCTTCAGAATATTGTTCAACTTTGACCTTTAAAATATTAATAATAAATTATACAATTAGCATACTCAGAATACAATTTGTTACCAAATATTTGTACTGTTGCCGTATTGCAAATTATTGTGATCGAGGTAACATTAAAGTCAAATGTTAATGTATTTGAAATTAAGTCAACAATACAAAACATTGATATAACCAATTACGTTTTTAGAAATATACTTTTAAATTTATAAAGAAATAAAATTGGAAAATCATATGTTGATCTGCGATGAAATACAGGAAGAATTGCAAGCATGTAAACTGAAAAGAAAACATAAAAACATATTTAAAATAATGAGATGTTCTATAATATTTTACATAAAGAGTGTACATGTGTATAAATATATATACATGCATATTAAAGTTTATGTTTCAAAAGCCATTGATTTTGTTATTTTAAGACTAGTGCCAGTAACCTTAGGTGTTGATTTTTCTTAATAATTCATTAGTTTACAATTTTAATTTGTTTACAAAAAATACTTTACCACTTCTTAATTTACTTAAATAGTTACATGTAATCAAAAGTCATAATATTAATGATTAATAAATCATAAATGTCTGCAATCATATTATCTCAAGATCACGCGACGGGTATGTATTTGGATCAGAATTGTAGATTCATTGTATACTCAATACTTGCCAAGTTTCTGCCACACATCACAAATATCATTATTTACATCTATAATCAAAATGCTGACGTGCGAAGATCAGAGGGACAAAAATGGTAGCATTGTAAATTTTCACATGATAAAATCTAACATTTCTCTAATGATATTCAAAACTACGTATGTTTTCATACAACCAATAACAATGAAGAGATAAAATATACATCAAAAGGTTTGAATAAACAATAGCAGGTATGAATATGTATTATGTGAGAAATTTAATGTGTTTATGATGGAGGACACCGACCGTGGTTCGTAAATCTCCGAGCTGTTTCTAAAGAATGCATAATAATGGACTCCTCCATTGATGATCGATGTAGGTAGTTCGTCAATGGCGTCATACGAATGGCACAAATGGCCGCTTGGAATCTGTGAACAGAAAATGAAGAATTTTCAATGAAAACTGATCGACTTTGTGGTGTGTCTTGTGTTTTTTAGGGAATACATTATTTTTAGACGCCATCGTTACGAACTTTTGAAGCACTAATTAAGTCCCCCCTCCCCACCTTTCCAACAAAAAAAAAATAAAGAAAAAAAAATGATTTGCAGAGAAATTTCACAAACCAAAATTAATAAAGAAACAAAAGAAAACCGAAAAAAGAGAAAAATAAACCAGCGAAAGAAAAAAGCAGTTTCGTTATAAAACGTATAAAATGGAATAGTTGTTTGAGTTTTTAAGCTAAATATTTATAAGTATTTTAAAGGTGACTTAAATAAAAGTAATGGCACTGTAGAATACTTAATTTTTGTTGTATTTATGATCTAATATTTTTTTTCTTCCAATGCTGAACAATGTGCATCTTTGAAAAAATCAAAATTGTATTCCCTACTTCACGTGAAAGTAAGTGTTTTAAGTGATAAAATGTGTTAAACCATACTATGTGTGTTGAAGAAATCGAAATATATTTTGTACAAAATAAAAAGAATTCGGTAATAGGGATCAACTTGATGTAAAACATTAATGCATTTTTCATCTGTCAAATACACCAATTCTGTCTTTTGGTTTAGATTGAAAAGTATTAATGAAATGGCATAATATATTGGTAAACAAATCACAAAAAATGCGCGTCCATCATTATAGTGCGTGAAATTTTTCGCCAAATAGATTTTATTTACACGTACACTCATCTGCATCATCTGTTTCACTTTCACTTTTTACTTACACTTTCGCTGATGTATACTACTGTACACATGTGCATACCACGGTATACACGTAAATATCCGTACACCTATATACCCTTGTACGTGTTAAAGTAAATTGGTTACTTTACTGTATTCAGGCAGAAACAATAATTAAAGTCATATATAAATTATAAATGTACTATAATAATGTTATTTATTTAATTCTTATATAACACGTTCCATTTTTGGGAGTTGATTTTAATCAACTCACCTATGCAGTTACTCAGGCAAACCGGAAGTGAAAGTGTTTGGACCTAAGCACAAATCATCACCGTTAAGAAGACTTAGTACTTGAAAATAATCGATAAATTCGATGTAATGTATTCAGAAGCATTGTTTTTTAAGGCAACTTATTTATAAATATCCTGAAAATAGGCATATTGTAAATGATAAGAACAATTTAGATATTTTTATAGTCGTATGTATTCCTACGCCAGATTTCAATAAGACTGTCATTGATTTCTACAGCGGTAGCGTTTGGAATCAAGGGCATACTATCCAGTCTAAAAAGAGAACCAGTACTGGCGTAGACTAGGCTTTATTATTATTTGTTTGTTAAAAAATGCTTGGATACACTTTTTCAGAAATATTTCGATTACTGCTACATAATGCATCGTAAAGTTTGATGGAGTTAATTCTATTTTTAAGTTTACATTACACAACATAATTTGTATGAGGTTTTCTGTCCAAAGCTTAGAATTCTTGTCGAAAAGCCCGAAAATTCGTATTAGATAAAATGTGCGTAATTATTCAAATACACTTAAGAAACTACTTGCCACGAAAAATTGCATATCGTTGATTTTGAAATAAATAATATAATCAATAAAATCAACTCCCGTCAGTACTTCAGGAATGTCGAGAGGTAAAAGAAAAGTATAAAGGTCTATGTGATTTGATTCTACATTAAAATGTGCATACTATAACAATATATGCTTTGTTTAAATTAAAAGGAAAAGCAAATCAATTAATACAATCAAAATTGTTGCATCCTATTAGTTGTCCAAGACAGATATGTTACTAAACACTGGTCCATAAAGCTAAAACAAATCAACGTTGACAGCTTAGCACAATATGATAAGGAACAATCCAAGTGCATGTAAGTTAAACTAAATACAGTCCATGATTAGCATAAATTTCAAGTCTTGACATTTCATATCATAATTTATTAGAAACATTTGTAGATATAATGCATTATATCAAGTTTCTCCTATGCAAATGAAACAATTCGAAGTTTCATGTATGAAATATACGCTTAAGACTGTTTGGCTTAATTGTTATTTGGTCCCAATACTATAAATATTCAGGAGCATTTCATTTCTTTTAAATCAACATCTATAGCGAGCTTCTGATTTTTCGGCCAAACTTATTTTATAAAAACAAAATACTAAATCCATTTTTTAAACTAAAATACGAGTAAGTCGGTAAGTTCAATGACTTTGAAAAAACATTTTAAAAAGTTAAAAGGGCAGCTTTTTGAAAAGGGTCATAGAATAATAACCCTTCATAGAATAATGATGCATGAACTTATAGAACATTGTAAGCATACGTTGCGTTTTAGAGGTACACTCAGAAAATAGGTAAAATTATCAATTTGTAAGTTCTTGTTGACAGTTTTATTGTCGCTGGAATTACGTATAAACAACGTTCTAATCTTTATTAACATTTTTTATCAATATCATTGCAAAAAGGTTAAACCAATGTGGCAACGCACTTTGAAAAAATTACGCACTTTGAAAAATTTTTTCAAAGTGCGTTAAATTTGGCAAAAAATCAACGCACTTTGAAAAAAATTTTCAAAGTGCGTTAAATTTGGGACCATGTTAACCCACTTTGAAAAAAATTTTCAAAGTGCGTTATGAATGTACATCAACATTTTTTAGCATCGAGACACTTAACGCACTTTGAAAAAATATGTATAAATCACAAATTCTGGAATTGAATTTCAAATTTGTTCATAGTATGATGATTTGCTAACACTAGTAAATCGATTTACCGTCTTTAAGAAAGGGGATGGAGACTGGGGTGGGGGTTAACCAAAGATACAGGTCAATTATCAGTACATCATTTAATTGATTACAGGAAGAAGGTCCACTACCCCTAATTTTTCCTTCCAAAACATGTTATTCAGCAACTTGGATAAACTTGGAGTAAACTTTTAAGACGGGAAAAAGAAATATGCTTTGTTGCAAATTAAGTACAGTGATATTGAAAAGAAACGAACTGGCCAAACAGTAATTTCTCCAATGGTATGCTAAAGAATGTGTCTTTTCAATGCAAATTCTAATCACTCAAATAAATCACTTAATCATTAAAAAAAAATACATTGACAAACATTGAATTATTATAAACTTAAAAATAGGCATTATGGTGTGGGTTTTCTCGCACTCATCTTCTAAAAGATCATTGTTTTTGATAAACATAACTAACGTATCCTTTTTTCACATAATGTTTGTTTACAAGCACATACAACTGAAGCCAGTTGAAATATGTTATACATTGATCTCCATTATCAATATATATAAATCATTATCAATATATATATTATCATTTTCGTTTCCGGCAGACCCCAATGTACCAGATAAAAGGTAAAAGTTGACATAAACTGCATCGCTTAGAAATTGCCCTTTCCTTTTTTGTGTATGCATTGGATAATTCAAATTTCCCGAGTTGTTCTTTATGTGTGAATTGTCTAACTACATAAGTTTATATATGAGAAAAGAAAAAAATTCTAATCAAGAAACTGTTTATCAAGTTAGCTTAGAATGCATTGGGTTCTTTTCAAAATATATCCCGCTGAGCTAAACAAAGTTAAAACAATCATTTATTGTATATAAAAGTATCAATTATTTCGACTAAACCCTGAACAGTTTTTTTTTCAAAGTGCGTTAATATCGACGATATCAACGCACTTTGAAAAAAAAATATTTTTTTTCAAAGTGCGTTGACTTGGTCCCAAAATTAACGCACTTTGAAAATTTTTTTCAAAGTGCGTAATTTTTCAAAGTGCGTTGTAACAAACCAACTATGCAATCAATATATCAATCTAAAAGTTATTTCAACCTAGAAAACCGTTAGCAAGTTTTTCTTCTATTCCTATACACATCCCATAGAAAGTGCCGGAGACAAAACAACATTATACATCATAAAATATATCATTATTGATCTTACATAGATATACATCATGAAATTGTCTATTCTAAATGCATTACCGTGATCACGGGACATAAGAATGAAATATTTCGATTATGTTATGTTTACATTAACGACTTCCCTCCATGTTTTTAAGGGGAAATTACTATTATTTCCTTAATCAATACTTATATTTATCAGACAACTGTTTTTATCATATTCAGTACCCCAACCCCCAACCCCCCCCAATTTCTACAAATGTTTCAATATTGTCATTACACACAGATATCTAGATGATACTTAACAATGTAGATTCAGTCAACATTGCTCAACCATTGGGGTTCATTGGCCTTAGAAAATTGCCCAATGCAAGTAATTCCATATATGTTTTATTTCCTTTATCATTTTGTAAGTTTTACCTTTGTAAGTTGTACCTTATGTTTTTTGGTCAAAAACAAATTGTTAATACCAAATTTTCGCTTCAAAACGTCAGTGTGTTAAAAGAAGGTTTGATCATCATCATAATATCATAATTATCTCCTTCATGACATCAATCAGATATTGGTACAATTTGGAGCGCATGTAATTTATTTCTGTTTAGTATGAATATGATAACATTTATCAAAATATCAATCCGTGGTGCAAATAACATAAGAAGGACGGACAAAAAAATACGAATTATAATTTGATAATAAACACAAGTTTTCGTGCACTCGAGAATTTGTACTGTACTTTTTTATTTCAACAATTTTTTCTCATTATATTGTTTTGCATATTAAATATAATATCCATATAATATTTTATGAACACTTTGGCAACCCTTTCATGCATCTAAATTAAAATAGTTTCGTCACCAAAGACAACAGTAACTTACAAAAATTGTATTTTTATTTTTAAAGAATTTTTATAGCTGGAAGTTTGCAAGCTTTCTTATAAATTGTCTCCTTCAAAACCGAATCAGACGATGCATGTTAAAGTAGTTGAGTATGACTGTAATAATTGAATTTGGGTTGTTCTGACAAAATATGAACAAGCATAGGTATTTCTAAAAAGGACAGTTTAAAAAACTGAAATCATAAAAATTGTTATTTTGCTTCATTTTTTTCAAATATGACAATTTTTTACAACTAATTATGCTTTATTGTACTACATGTTTTCTTTTGAAAACAACATACATTTTAAAAGTACAACTCTTTTTTTCAATGCATTTAAAATTGATTGCAAAATAGCTATGCGCCTCTCAGTACTCTTAGTATTTTGATTATGCTGTTGGTAATATTGAGGTTACAAGTAAAATCATTTCATATGTTTCATAAGTTTTGAATTCTAACAAGAATCAAACTTAAAGTCCAAAGTTGAATACATTTGATTGCCAATTGTGACCGATGCCCATCTGCGATAGGAATTATCTCATGAATAGATCAGTAGAATTTTCATATGCAACCTTATTTTCTAGGAAAGAGCTGACTACTTAAGACAGGTTGAGCGCTTGTTATCCGATCATTATATGTTTATATACTTGCATAAAAATGATATAAAAAAGTAATAGTCAAGATTTCTCCCCCCCCCCCCCAGTTTTGTCAACTTTTTCTTTCATTAGTATTTTAAAAGATGTTGCACGACGATTTACATACGTATTTAATGCCACGTCGTTTATACACGGTTGTACATTATGCGTTCATATCATGTATGTTAACTGAAAATTTAGAACATAACCATAAAGTGGACACAATCGTCAATGGTTCTCTGTTTAAATATGAGTGCATGGTACGATTTGGGGACATATAATTTATTTCTGTTTTAGCATGGACAAGATAAGATTTATCAAAACAATCAATCTGTAATGCGAATAACAGAAGAAGGCCGGACAAACAAATACCATTCATAATTTGATAATAAACACAAATTCTTGTGTATTCGAGAATTTCTTCTGGTCTTCTTTATCTAAAAAAGTCTTTGTATTAATTTACATTGTTTTGCATACTAAATATATATAATAACCAATTATATATTGGCAATCCTTTTCATGCATGAATATCGCTATTTCTATTAGTTACTCAAATTAATTCTTTAAAATATAAAACTGTTTGACACTGAAGACAACAGTAGCTTATAAAAATGATTATTTTTGATAGAATTTTTTTTAGAACTTCTTTAAGTTAAAAGTTTGCAAGACTTCTGATGAATTGTATTCTTCAAAAACGAAGCAGTGGGAGGGGGTGATTTACAACTAGTCTTACTGCAAATGTTTAACTTGCAAAATCAAGAAAACACTTTCACTCTGAACATTATTTGGTAAAATATAAAAAAAGATTATAATCATGTTTTGGTGTTCTGATTTATCTTAAGACTACACATGTGAACATTCTCTGAAATGTTTGGAGTATAGAGACGAAACAACTGTAAATAATATGAGACTGAATCTTAATCAAATACGATACAGTATCGTTGATATAGTGTCCCATTCAGCATAACAAATGTAGATCGAATTTAATTTTCATGTTAAATATAAACTGCAAATTTAGAACATAACCATAAGTGGACACAGTCTTAAATTGTGTTCTGTTTAAATATGCATGGCATGGTACAATTTGGAAAACGCATGTGATTAATTTCTGTTTAGCATGAATATAATAACATTTATCAAAAATATCAATCTGTCATGAAAATAATAGCCGCGACAAAAACTATAAATCATGATTTGATAATAAAAACAAGTTCTCGTGTATTCGAGAATTTGTACAGTTCTTCTTTATCTAAAAAAACCCATTATGTTTCGATTCGCATATCATATACAATAATCATATAATATTTGGTTGAACACGTTGGCAACCCTTTTCTTGCATAAATAACCGTTATTCAAATTGGTTACTCTTGGCCCTTCTAAAAATAAAGAATAGTTTCGTCACCAATGACAACTGTAACTTATGAAATTTGTACTTTTTAGAATTTTTACAACTTCTTAAGCTGAAAGTTTGTGAGATCTCTGAAGAATTTTCTGTTTTAGAAGCGAATTATCACACAAGACGCGAACAAAAGTATGTTTAAAAAACTTAAAGTTTAAAAAAAAATTGTTATTTTTAATATGCGTTATCTTTTAATCAATAAAAATTATATATCTATGCTTTTCTGTCCTAATTACAGTATAATTATATGGAAACAAACAAGCTTCATGATGCATTGGATTATCATTGGATTATCAAAAAGGTTTAACATAAAAAGATTATATGCATGATAAGATACATAACAGACTTTAAATTGACCACTTCAGAAAAAAGACAATTATATAAGAAAGTTTCTCAAATTTTAAAACTTTCGAAACTCTTACTGTTGTAAATAACTTTTAAAAGCCTTAAGTTTGGTTTTATATAATATTCATATACACAATAAACTTGTTTACAACAAAAACTTCTTGTGTTCTATTATATTTATAATGTGTGTGGGATTACTCTGTGGAGTGCCCATGATGTATTTTTGAATAAACAACTAATCCCCACATTGGACACAAAACGAACAATTGCAAATAAAAGCAGTAAGCTATACCATCTGCAAAGCTAAGAGAGAAATCTTCGTTCGCAGGCATGGTTATTGAATTCTTTGATAAAGGACCACTAATGAAAAGTAGAACTCTATATTCTACCAAAAAGGCAACCAAGGCAATAAAAACTGAAAAATAAGCCAATCTTTCGATCAAATTTAGTTCCGAACACAATTAATGCTATCAATATCAAAACGAAAGCTGCCGAAAATTACGACTCCGGTCTCATGGAACCTTGATCGAAATAAGCCATAAAAGCGAGATGTAATGAGATTTATGTAAATGAATACCTATTTTTGTCATAAATCATAGGTATGAGAAAAGATATCACTTATTTTTTATTGCTTGATTAAAGGCCTTTCCTTCATCCAGTGCCAACCAAGTTATCCTTGCGCGCGCTTCAGTCATAACACGCGGGACAACCAATGATTTGAGTCGTCACAAAGAGACAATGTAAACCGGATTCTGTTACAATTAAAATGTCCAGATATCAGACCTACGGGTTTGCTTCGCACAAGGTGCTGAGGAATCAAATGGAGGCTGAATTTTCTGAAATAAAAACGACACAGTTGGATTGATTTATTTCCGAGTGCTGGTTACGTCGCCTTAATACCAGGAGAATCTCATATCTTCCGCTGCTGTTCAGTATAACCTTACCAGTAATTATTTGCTGGAATTAAGTCCAAGAAAATGGCATTGTCAGGGTACTACAACATATGTTGATTTCTTTTTTGCTTTGTTTTACTTTGCAAACTGTTCCCTAATAAATATTGTGTTTTTATATTTTGTTGATAGGATACCAACACTAAAAAGTCTTATACAATTAAGCTTGTATCAAAACGACAGCTTAAAAGGCTATATTTTTTTTTTTTACAAAAAATACATCTAAATACTAGTGAACAGATGCAAAAAAAAAAACTAAAAAATTGTCCCCCCAAAAATATGTAGTATAGGTTGGCGTTTGTCTGTGGCATACCTGTCTTCAAGCAAAAATAAACATTGGACAATGCACCTTTAGCATAGCAGTTTCAAAGCTAATCCCAATCAGTGTTTAGTAACACGTGATGGCAAGTCTATAAATGACATTTTGCCTAATTAGTCCTTTTTTCGTATCGTTACCTCTCATTGTATTCAACTCATTCTATTAACAACGATTCACGCGATATTTTACCCTTTTTATTGACTTTTTTATACTAGTTTTGCAATTAGGTTATTATAGTGAGCATTAAAAGACTATCAAATGCAACACCGAGGTATAATAAAATCAGTTGATCAAGCAAATCCAGGGTGAGTTGGCAGTTTCAGTCCGTGTTTACTCTAAAAAAGACTTAAGCACATAGCATAAGATGGGGACTTCTGATAACGTCTTGTTTAGCTCCCATTACATTTTTCCTATTTTAATAAATTCACTTAAAAGTGCCATTATAGCAATAAACTGTAAATTTTTTAGCATCATGGCTCCGGATGAAACATGAGCAGTCCAATTAAAAATTCAGACCATATGTATTAACCTTTGTATTCCGAGGAAGACCTCGATCATAGGTTGACAATCGTGGTTAATGTTTTATTGCGGGTATAGCTTTTCTGTTCTATGGCCCATCATATGAGACACTGTTGAATCACATTGAATCTCCCTGCTAATGACACCGTGGAACAACCTGTAAGGATGTTTATCCTACGTACCATCCCCATGCTCAATGATCTCACGCGGAAGAATTATATTTTTTTAATGTTTTAAGCAGAAACATGATATCCTAGATAGATGAATGACAACATTCTTCGATAATGACTGGGATATCCCATAGACACAGTTGTTAACTTATTGGTCACATGTACTGCTTTCATAGCCAAAACAGCATTACCAAAATGGATGAAAGATCAAACGCTGAACAAAGCTTCTAAAGCGTTAAACGTGTAATTATCTTATTCTGAACATGTAAGGTAAAGGTGTCAACTCTATAACGACTTCACCCCTATATAGACAACAGATAGGCCTCATCATGTTGGATACAGCCACCTCGATTCTCTTTATGGCAGGCTTGTTTGGTGGGCATGCATAAATCGATAGAAATAGGTCCCTGTGTATACAGCAACTCTTATTCTTATACCTAGTAGACAATTTGCATAGCAAGTATGCATATAAATGCATTATTGTGTTTTTTAATTTTTTGACAGAAAATGTTTTTATAAAGACATAATATGGAGAAAAAAAAGTTGAAAAATGTACTAGACTAAGTATGATTTATATTACGGGAATACATATATACATCTGAGACCAGTGTTAAGGAGCAACTTCATTTGAACAGAGATATAATATTCTTTATATGAGGCTTTATCGTTACAAATTTTACAAAAATTATTAATTGTTCAAAATAACAATCGAAACGTACTCGCATGATCCTGCCTGCATTTCCGTTATATTTTACAACTAACGAGGCTGTCTTGTTTCTGCAACAACTAACCGAAGGTTTATACTCTAACATGCTGGTATTTTTATATTGTAATAAATAACCAATCCATCATTTGTTCTTGTCCTTCATGTTTCCCTTAACAATTTTAATTATGGTCTGTAACATACTTAATGACCATACTTTCATTAATTGTAAGGTTGAAAGACGCTGTGTCGGTGGTTTGTGTGGTAAATTTGTGTGAACATGTATTCTCTCATCAATTATTTTTGAAATTTTAGTTTTTTATGATTACAAACATATGCTTGGTATTTTGTATGGTGATCACAGTATTGTATTTGATCACAATTATACGAAATGTTAAGATGCACGGTACTGTTTCTGTATTTAACCATTAACTTTTGACATGATTTATCTGTTTTTATATGTTTAACTTGCGCAAAACAAAAGATAACGAAATATGGTTTATGATTTATGAAAAGTTTATGATAAAGCTATACAATGTACTTGAAAACTCTAACCTTAGATAAAATGATCAGCATTTACTACTAAAACATTAAGCTCAAAAAACCGTAAATTTATCTACTGTTTATACACAGCAATTCCACTATTATCAGCCAAATTCTAATGGCATGGTAATGGAATTGTAAACTTAAAACTAGGATTTCAGCATTCGGCCTTATAGTCATCATCCATGTAATTATCTAGATTACCATATAGTTGTGTATAAGAGATTATATTTATAACCTCTATAGTAGATGTACATTTAGAATGAGTGAGTGAAAGTTTGTTTGTCTTTATTTGTAAAACTTACATATTTGTAATAGAAAGAAAGCATTAAAATATAAAATTTTATATGTATTATTCATGGATTTTTGCTTTAAAGTTAGTTTAAATTCTAATTGATGAAAATCAGTACATGTACTTTTAAACATCGTAACGTTACATGGATATTAAAGATCTAAAATAAATTCATTAATCGTCCCTAAAAGACTATCTTTAAAGTTGTTTAAAAAGTAATTTGATTTCCTATTCGATATCATTCAAAATGCAAAAGAACAAATAAAATAAATTCTTAGAAATCGTTATGTACACTCTATCTTATTACATGATACAGTCTATTTACTTTGTTTTGTAATACCACGTCAAAGAAAACTCCCACTTTTTAAATATTACCTTTGGATAGATACTTTTATTTGATATATTTATTTTTATAAATAGTGGATGTTTAGACCTTATTTATAAGATTGATTCGGTATAATCAAACTTTGTGTAAAAACAAAATATTTCAAAACACAACAACATTTTAGGTTTGCAAAACCAACTACTCTAAAATAATACTGTTTGGAGATATTTCTTATATTGAAAATATTGTATTTTTTTAATTTTGTAAATGAATAAATTGTAAAAAGCTAAGAGATTCGAACAAATTTTAAATAAAGAAATGTTACTATCGGTTTTCACAATTAGAACTGTTGTAATATATATGTTGTATTTGTATATTATGTGGGTTTTTTTCCCTATTTTCCGAAACGGTATTTATCAGTCATATTTGCCCTCCCTACCGTCACAACGCAGCAATACTGTAATATGGTATTTTATTTCAAATTATTTAAAATCTTGTATTAGAAATAATACTAAGTTACAAAGTTACACTTATATTTACATTTAAAACATTCTATTTACTTTGTATCATAGACTTATATAGTCTACACTATGTCTGCAGCCTAATCTAATTTTGTTTTCTGCCTAAAATAAAATATCTCCATATCAAATATGTGAAGACATCACATTTAAATAATAATATTCAAAGTTGGTGAATTTAGCAATCCGCTCGTAGTGTGTTTGTAGATTTTAGGACTTGCAAGTAATAACTACACGGCGAAGGTCTGACAATGACGCAGATTCTGTGAGTATCCATTTAGCAACATCTAATTATTATTCATTTTGTTTAAATGAAAATAATCATAAGTTTTCAGGACCTTATGCGCTTTTTGTAATCTTTTTTTTTTCATGGATTTTGCCTTAAGGCGTACTCTGACTTGAGGCCATATAGATATAAACTTCGTGGTGTTTTGGTGTTGTTAGTGTTTGTTTAGTGTTTTGTTGGTAACATTATTGAATTATTAAAAAGGGTCTCACAAACTCTGGGAAATATTATTTTTATTATATTCATTATTTCATTAAAAGTATTAACAATCGTTGTATGGTATAGCAAACATCATTAAACGTATTCATTTGTAAAGATATTTTTTGTCAAAGCAATTTTTAATTATTTATTAATTTCATCTATTAAAGCAAACGGTTTATATGTGTAAACTTTAAAGAATTAAATTGAAAAAACAAATTTTATGTTAATTGAATCAGATTGTGTCGTATGTAGCGACACGATTAAGTCAATAAAATGACAATAAAATGGCATGAGTTGTATTCATTATCATTAAATATTTTCATTGCATTAAACAATCAGTATGTGATAATATTGGAAATTCATATGTATTTATCTATCTCTTTCTACATCAATAGGATTTTTATAGCTAAAAAAGTGTAATATTTTGCAATTTGTTATTTTCATTTTTTTAAATCAATATTAATCGGTTTTTTTTTTTAAGAATGTTCAATAAATACATATGCATGCCCTACAGAAGGCTAGGCGCCTTACCTGACAATATTTGATTCCATACTTTTTCTATTTTAGGTTATGTAATTCATTTGCGATATTTTATATTCTAAAACATTTTTTACTATAATAATTCATTTTTCATGTATATCGTATTTCATTTCATTTTTCTTGAAAAATAATATAGCAACATTTCAAAGATCGCCTTATTAACGTGGTTTTATAGACTTTCACTCCCCTTCTAGAGTTCTGATGATAGGACCATGATACCCTGTCGCAGGTTCGAATTCCCCTGCAACACAGAGGGCCTGTATTATACATGCTTTATATATTCATAAATATTCCTGTGCTATATTTGCTATTCAATATTTGTTTGATGGCATCAATTTTTTTTATTTACATTACAGCAAACTTAAACATAATATTTTTGTTCAATTTAAAATAAATACAATTATTACCAATAAAATTATTTATCGTTAAAAAATACCCGCAAAACAATTATTTGCAGTAATACAGTAGCAATATTTTACGTCAGTTGTAAAGGGGAGTTAATCTATCATAAGTACTGCTCGGGTCCAAAGACACCAATTTTTATCATATATAATTTTGTCGAATGAATTAAATATTTTTCAGATGATTTCTCATCTTTTGGCATGGGTTTGACAATATTTATCAATAATTTAATCTTCAGTGATCTTGTATCCTTCGTATAATTAATTATCTTGAAAAGAAAACCATTATCTTCAGAAATTAATATATATTTTTACCCTGTTGTGATCACCTTTACAACTATATTGTATATATGTAAATATGTTATGTTTTCATCATGTACCTCATGTACCATTATATGGTGTTGAGTGAAAAATAAACTGAACTGAACTGATCACCGAGGGAGAAATTTAAAACTTTTAAAATTTGTTTATGTTTTTCTATTTATTCATTCAATTAACTTTGTTTTAAATTCTACCAGTAGTTTAGCTAATGGTAGCAATAAAACATCTCTATTAAAAAAGCTGTATTGTGTTTCAGAGCAATTAACGTATAAGAAGTAAACTACCTTAATTGTGTTCTGTGTACCGCAAAACATTTGGTATGATATTTTTTTTTCCATTGGCTTAATTTTTTAAATGGTATGGGACATCTGTCGATATTAATGTGGAAAAAAGTACATAATAAACAAATTACTTTCACTGGGTTTTTTTTTCAAAGTATACAATATGTGACCAATAATACGTTTTATAAATTTTTGGAAAAGCAAAAATGTTAAAATCCCCAGCTGGATTCGAACTCATGACCTACAGGTTCGTAGTGAACGCTCTATCGTACTGCGCAAATCTTTAAGATGACAATATTTTTGGAAAGAATATATATTATATAACATTACACTTGATTTTATTGTTTATTTCGATGAATATTACGTCACATTATGGAGGTGTCGCATACCACCTTACGTTGGTTTGAAGTTTTGCGCGATAGTTCCAACCATCGGCGACATTATTGTGAACAAAAATAAAGAAATTGAAAATAAAAGTTTTAGTTTTCAATATCAAACCACCGCAGAATCTTAATAATGGAAATGGCATTATCTCAAACTTGAGGAAAGATGTGGGATATTGCGACATTGCTGGAGACCACTGACAGATCAAGAGTGCCCTTTTAACAAAATCGGTGGAAGAAGCGTTAAGCAACATGAGCAAAATTCTCTAAAACACGATTGGGACTAGATTTTGACATTTAAAAAGGGTCATAAATGCATCAGGAAGGAGGGGAGTTGTGTAATAGCGTGTTACAGAACAAAAATCCCATCTCCCTGTGTCGCTAGCTTCCATTTAGCGGAATACATGAGAAGTCAATCAGTCACACTTTTACCAGACATAAAACCCCACCACCCTCCCTCCCCTGGCAATCAGTGGCAGGGTTTTCCCGATTTTCTCCCATTTATTCCGCCTGACGGTCATAAACCGGACTTTGTAATGAGGTAGAAGCTGGATTCAGCACTCTTGTAAGGATTCGTTCACACAGAATTTAATATCTTCGTCGAAAGTCTTCCTTCTGGCCAGCGCCTCCTTGTAATCTAATTCAATTGTAACACACATATATTCCTTGTTTAATAAATGTGAGAGAATCGATTAGATTTTGTTTTACTGGAGTGTTAGTAAAGATCTAAATCAGGGCATAAACATTTCAAATTCAGTGTGTTGAAAAATGCATTTTGGATATAATTTGAAATAAAATGTAATTTATCCAACGTTTTTGTGTGTAAACTTGTTTCATATTTATTATAAACTCGGTATTTGTTTGTTTGCCTGTTGAAAAGAGATTGAAAATATATATGGAAGCACGTTGAAATAAAAGAACTACAGGTGGCAAGGTGTAGAGAGCCCGTGTTGGAAACGTTAGTGTCCTTCGTCCGGGCCATTTATACAGCAATAAAATATAGAACCTCCTATATCATCGCTGGTCAGGGGATTGTATACACACGTGCAGGGGTCTCTTTAGGTATTGACATTGGTCGTAACTATAATGTAAGGTCCCAACCAGGTGATAATTAGTACAGGTGTTATAATTAATTCTTCGTTCAACTGACAGAAAGAAAAATGTGGAAAAGGACGGCGTAATAAAATGTGCACCTTATCCATTTACGCCCAGTGTAGATATTCTGAATGAATATCTTTTTAAGTAGAAATTCCTCTGTGATCTATTGTTTGGACATGCACTTGTGTTTAGCATTAATAGAAGAGTAGTTTTGCTGTGAAATAATGCATATTAAGATTGGCTCTATACACCGTTCGAACATGTGTTATGTGCAAACAACCATCTATCCCCAAAATATTTGCATATTTCTCCTGCAATTTATAGATCACCTATGACGTATTTTCCATGCTGGGTTATTTTGAAGACTAAGGTATGCCGGTTTATCTAAAATAAGATTTACAAGGTGTCAGACATTCAATCAACCTTTGAAATATGCATTTTGCAAGACAGGTGAATATTTGTAGAAAACGAATCCAGCTTCTGATGCAACAGTTTGATCCAACTTGAACTGTAAATAAGTGAATTTCTTTGTCCTGTATTATATGTTCTCATCACTTCAAACGGGGAAGTGTTCGTCAAAGCTGTACAAAAACAACCTCTTGCTGATACTGATGCCTGCGTTTTGTAACTTTCGCTCTTTTTATTCGAGTTTTGGAAGGTTGGTCGGTATCTGATTTCGATCTTAGGCCATAAATGTGATGGAAGAAATCTCCCTGTCCTGACAATGATGTGACAGGGGAAGCTGAAAACTTCTCAGATTATCCCGGGATCTCAGTGAACAAAAACAACAGCAGTTGTTTATTAGGGGGGTTGCAACTGTCCATTTTTGCTGGCAAAATGTCTATCTTGTTGGCATCGCTGTTGAATTCTGTTCCCCCTTTTAACAAAAGAGGAAACAACTACAGCAAAATGGTAAGACAAAGAAAGATCTAACTCCTTCATAACCGAAGTGTAGATTGGTTATGAGAGTTTCATCTGGGTTCAATTATTGACAGGGTACCTGCATTTCGTCTGAAGGAAACAACACAATAGAAATACAGCATGCAGGAATTGTTTTCGTTTGGATACATTTTTTTTCTCTCGACCTTCTTTTTCAATTTTGTACATACGCTGTAAATGACAAAATATTTCCCACGTGACTTGAAAATCAACATTTTGAAATTGAGGTCACAGAGACTGGTTAATTAGATAATAATATAGATTTGATAAATTCCTAGTCCGAATGTCGGATGCTATTTCACCAGCAGGCAGATAGCCTATATTTAACGTGCAATAAACGGCTAATGGTCCGTACTTAGTTCTCCCAATGCTGTCCCGGGGTTAGTTTCTACTGTACGGCAGCCAACACCCGGAAACGTGAACAGATGATAGAGATAGACCAGACGCAACCTACAACGGCGAGTCCACGAAATCCGTGTTGTTCCTGGTATCCCGACATTTTGTTAGTGTTCAGTAATTTTGATGTTAATCTTAAACATAAATGTTGATTAAGCCAACACTTTTCAAACATTTAGAAAAAAAAAATCAAAATCTGCATTGCATGAATTTCATGTTATTCACATTTATTTTTTTTTTTACGGTAATTAACTTGGTTTTGGGTTTGGAATTTTTTTTTTTTTTTTGCTGAGATATATACGTAAATAATTGATAATTATGAAAATACTAAATGACAAATCAAAATTCTCATTGTCAATGAAGTTTGACATTTAGTGTTGAAATGATGTTCAGTTAAATGATTAAAATTCTGAACAATCAAAGGTTTATTCCATCATTATAATATTTACATTAGATTTGATAAATAACGTGTATTGAATACATCATTATTTTCTAGTCCTTACAAAGTTGTGGGGATTTTAATATTGTTTAATACCTGTTCATCAAATATAATCAGTAATGCATTTAATAAATGAAACTTTTGAAAGTAATGAAATATTTTTCCATTATCTATACAAACATTCTAAACACATCAAATAAACAAAGAAAGCTCAGGATATCCATATTAAACAATCCAAAAAACTGTTAATTACAAAAATCTAAATGATAGTTATTTTTAATTCCCTTGGGTCATTTAAAATTGCAGTAATTAAATGGAAGAAAACTACAATTGTCATTTAGTGATAATCGTTGTTGAAACTGTGATAAGCTACTTATTCAAATTTACAATTATAATAATAATCCAGTAGAAAAGAAACATTCTTAGACTGATAAAAAAAATAATGCAATAAATAGCAAAAGGTAAATTCTTTAATACAGCTATACACGTTGGTTGAATCACATGGTCAATAAACAAGACAAAACCTCCCCCTAAATGACAGACCTGCTCTACCCAGCGGACGACTCCTGGCTCCATGCTGTCAGTCCCGATTGGTAAATATACCCTGTGAAACGAGAAGTTACCTGACTGAGGAAATTCAGACTTCTCCGATTTACAGGGTAAGGTTACATATCGAGATTCCAAAATACCGTTGTCTCCTTGGTGGTTAGAAATAAAGCAAAAAGAAAGAGAAAACAGTCAGTCGATCTCCTCATTCTGTAGAGTATTACACAAAACCGACCCAAATTACATTGTATGACTTTATACCTGGACCCCGCCAAGAGAAATGTCGCCCAAACCGTGTCTACGAAGGTGGGAGAGTATTGAGCCCCGCGGCCGCGTATCGTTATCACTATCTGGCAATATAGACAATTTACAACCCAAAAGAGAATAAGTCTTTTTACTACAAGTTTACACACTAAAACAAATAATTACCTACACGCATGCTCCTTTAGGATATAAGAGTCGGACAGACAAGTAAATTTTTATGGACCTAGGTCGTAAAACGCAAATGCACATACAAAGTAGTCCAGATGTGCGATCCCTAACTTGGAAATTTATAGGAAAAGGTGAGTAAAGGAACGTATCGTATAGGTAGACAAAATTGCCTGGTCAATATCAAATCACACTAAAACACAGGCACAGATTGAACTGTGCATATTTTGGTCATAAGTACACATAAAAGCTCGGTTTGATGAACTTTTTAAGAGCGGCAATAAATAAAAATAAACTCTTTACAACGGGGGCGTGGATTGTTTGCCTGACAACGTGGTCCGTGGAGGAGGTTACTACTGTAGACGCTGCAGGTGTAAATCAGGTGAGTTTAAATGGAAGGTGTCAGGTGTCGACGCTGGAATCCTCCCCACCGCCACCGATTCCGCCTTCCACGACATTTGGTTCCTGTTTGCGATCCCAACTTAACTTACGAGAGGACCACCATCGTTTATTCTGTGTTTACAGTGCTTAATATGCTAATAAGTTCACGTATTGAATTTGTAAAGTAGTTAACTACAATTGTTATGTGAACTTACTTCAGAAAAAAAACAATTCCGCGCCTATTTAGGCCCATATCAAATATCAAAAATAGTTTAAACATGTTTGTCACCTACCTCTAATACAAATTTCTAAAAACCACAATGATCCGTAAATAATATCACTTACATAATATAACCAAATAAAGTCCCAGAATATCACATACATAATATAACCAAATAAAGTCCCAGAATTTCTGTGTATAGAGAAGGAGAGAGAGGCAAAAATACAAGCTTTATTTGTGTTTGTGATGCCACACACACACTTCTCCACAGTACGTATATACATCACAGGACCGCCCGAGGCGGCCGTAAAAACTATCATCACAGTCAACATGGCTTCTCCATGTGAGTTCCCTGGCGCAGACGAAGCCCGAGGCTATGTACCAGGTAATCAACGGAAGGGATCTGCGCTGAGGTATTCCGAATGGCGATTGAATGTATAACAATTTCAAGAATTGGTTATTTGTGTGACAAGTGAAAAAGTTTATTGCAGACGTTCATTGTACAGAGGAAGTGGCTGGTGCAATTGATTTTAAATATCATGAATATGCATGAAAACACAGAACCATGTATATTATGCATGTACAAGTAAGGTTATTAGAACATCGTCGGTTAGTGTAAAGGGGAGACTACACTCAAAGTGGAATTTATGATTAAGATTTACATATCAGAAAAAATCTCTTCGAAGTCTGACAATTTTTACTCCTAGTGATCAGACATAAAAACTCCATCAAACACTAAATTGCCGAGATTCACTATTGATGGAAGGAAATAAAAACGGCTTTACGAAGCACAGAGATACAAGACAGGTTAGACCTAGACGTATATATTCTGATCAATCTCGGTCAGGTTTTTTTTTGGGGGGGGGGTAATATTTTCCCCCGATTGCTTTACTAACTGATTTACACCTGTACTTTGTGTGCCTGAGTTACGCTACGCTGTATACATATGTAATCAATTGCATTGTGCAAAGGTAAATACCTATATAAGGAAAGTGCAAAGGTAAATACCTATATAAGGAAAGTGCAAAGGTAAATACCTATATAAGAAAAGTGCAAAATCATTTACATCTGCTTGCACTACAAGAAACAAAAACAAACCATCGTTCACGATGCAGTGCAATTTACATAAACGTTTTGCGAAAAATCAAAGATTACAGTTGTATATAAATTAGATATTAAAAAAGTTACCCATGAAAAAATATATCCAACAGACGTTTCTTGTCTTCTGTCAAAGTTCCGCCTAAATTGCCATATTCATTAATTAATGTATTATTCAGCTACATGTAATTACCTACTCAACAACTAAAAACAATTACATATTTATAAAAAAAACAAGAAAATGCTATTATAGAAATTTTAAATCGAAGAAATAAACTTATTTTTTTTATATACATGTACTTCGTCTATTTCACTTCAACTGGCAGAGGTTTTCTGTGATTCTATATAAGAAGGCAATATGGTGATATTCGATGTAGACATGTTTATATGCTTCCGTGCTGGTACCCATTTGCTGTGTATATATATAGGAGTACCTGTTGTTCATTCTACAGGATGGAGAAGATCAAAGATGACATGGATACTGAGAACCAATAGACCATATCGATACGCAACACTGCACAATACATCATTTTTATTCAAAAGCATTTCTGTATTCTAAATGGCTTATCGATAATTTACAACATCGTTGATAGCATGTACATGAAACGTAAAATATTTAGTTATGTGATGCTTTTTTAAAACAAAGTAGCCACTTCATACTCCAATTTATGCTATTGTTTCGCACCGCCACAATTAAATTGTTTGATTTAGAACAGTGGCGATGGCATAAATTTAGAAACTAATGAGAAATGCGCAAATTTGAGTTCCTTTTAATGAACATTTTATTGTGCAAGTTTATCATTGCGCAAATCCTAAAAGGAAGTTTCCCACACTTGTCCTCAGTGACTATAGTATTGATTGTATTTGCGCCACTTCAGAAATTACTGTTTTGTGCACATCTGCTGTTTTTCAAGCCCTTGATCAATACACAGGAATTGCATTAAATCAGCTCCCCTAACCAGGGATTTGATACGTACTTTTTCTACCTCCAACACTGGAGAAGTATCCAATGCGAGATCGTAGAACGATTCGTGCTAAATAAGATACCAATGCTATTTAGATATTACCGTATTCGAACGTTTTATTCATAAAAAATGAACAGGATACATGTACCATTGTTGTCGATATTGATGTTTAATTTTAAATAATTTAAAGTTTAAATTTCAGCATTCCGCAAGCTGTTGTTGTCAGCAAAATTCTATACCATTGCATTGTCTGTATTTGGTCATCTTACCATATTGATTTTAACAAATTCAAATGAAATAATGGGACAAATTAAAAAGTGTTATCTTTTTTGTTATAAACCTTTGAATAAATAAACAGGTATTATTTTTTAGACAAACATTCACATAAAGTCTCTCTCTCTCTCTCTCTCTCTCTCTCTCTCTCTCTCTCTCTCTCTCTCTCTTTCGAGAGAGAGAGAGAGAGAGAGAGAGAGAGATCTGTTACAACATTTGTTTCTACACACAAATATTTACTGGATTAAATTTGACAAACACACAGTAATGACTGCTTGATTCCAGTGACTGACGGCGTCCATATAAATGCCACGGATACTCCAGCAATTACTGTCGATACGGAAAGGGTATACTAGCAGGGTCAATTATTGTTATCACTGCTGTCAGTATTATCCACATCCAAATGATTAATTGGATCAGGGGTTAATTGACGAAGCATGGTAATTGCAACTATACTTTTACTACTTTAGACCACTTTTACTTTGAAATCGAGTTCAATTTTCCTTCTTCTGTTAAGACCTGAGATATACATGTACATGTAGTAGCAACTAACTGAATCAGGTATATGTACGTAGCATCGTTTTTGAAACTGGGGGGGGGGGGGGGGGCTGACTCATCCATAAAATCTTGACAAGCCAAAAAAAAAACAAACTCCCAAATCATGAAATTTCCTTATTTCCATTTCAATTTTTTACATACTCCCAAAAAGTGGGGGGTGGGAGCAACTCAGTGATAATTCGATTTTTTTATATGTAAATTTTTAAAAGAACAATGTTTCCTGTAAGGCCCCCTGCCCTACCCATGCTACATGCCTGTGACACGAATAAAAGTTTCAAGACAAACAGTGCGTAATATCATAAATGGATCCAGTACTGTCACATTATATTTATTTTATTTATTCACCAATCAAGGGCCCTCAGGGGGCATATACATAAAAACAATATCATGATTATAACAAATAATGAATGAAATAATAGCATAGAATGTCCAGGTTATACTAGTACAAGTTATGAAACCATCAGTGCATATATTTTGATGATATTTACTAGTGTGAAGTATCTCTTTTTCTGATGTTTTTGAGGGAAAGCAAGCACCCTCTAATGCAATTCATATAGTCTCACGCATGCTGTTACATCCCGGTAGTGACGTTTAACACTTGTTATACATCACTGATCTCGGCGAGTGGATCTATGATTATTTTAAAGCAAATACGAGATATTATTTTATTATGTTAAACAAATTAATTTGAAGGTCCAATGTGATAAACATGTCTTTATATTCACACGGCCCCCCAATATATATATATATATATACATGTATATATATATTTGTTGATGCTAACAAATTAACTTTTATCATCTTGGAAGCTTTGTTTCAGGTCGAGTTATGAGCTAGATCTCTCTCTCTCTCTCTCTCTCTCTCTCTCTCTCTCTGAATTACTACGAACACGATTTCAGGTTAAATCACATCATGACTATAATAAAACTCCGGCTTTAAATTGTGCCAGCATGTGAATTTGTTACTGATTTTCTCAATCGTGTACTTTAAAATCAGTGAGAAGCTCAAGAATTTTGCTTTAAGATTGAACCATGATCGCAAGAACCTAGCTACAATCTCGATCTTGAGGGTTAAACCATTTTTGGTCTTGAGTTTTAAATTGAATTAGCACATAGTATCATTATTTCGATCTTGCATTTTGGGTTATACCATACTATAGATTCGAATCTCCAATCTTAAGCTTAATTTTTTTTTATCATTTTATGAATTCACAGACATGTTCATCAAGTTTTAGTTGAGTTTATATTCAAGCAATAAAATGACACGGATTAGGTGTTTTTCTGCAATGTCTGCAACCGTTATACCCTTTTATCCGGTTTCTTCGTGTGTTGCTAATTTTGCAAAAAATGGAGCATATGTTTCAAATCTTTTATAATGTAAGCCATTTTTGGCAATATCAAAATACTTTATTTGTATATTAACACTATTGTAATTTCAACGCAAGTTCTGTTTGCAATATTAAAATGATCGTGAAATAATGAAAATCGCAGAAGTTACCTTATCTTTTGACGTCACAATGCTCAGAAAACGACGTCAAAGTAGCGGCATTGTAAACGCAGTTTTTTTTATTTTCTGTTTCTTTTTTTTTCTGCGTCTGTGTTGTGTTTTTTGAATAATTAGAGTATGGCCTTGTTTAAATACCGATAATAATAACTGATAAATAATAATATTTAATAAAATAATTAAAAAATAATTAATAATAATAAATAATAATAAAATAATTATTGACGTTCGTGACGTCGTGTCGTTTTCGACCAGCTACGTCAAAGTCGTGTTAACATGTCTTACTAAAATTGTCATAAAATGCTTAAAACACACAAGATCTTGGATATCTTTGTATATATTTGTATTCAGAAAGAGTTGACTAATCGGAATTAAGAAAAAAGGGAGTTTGGGAAATTTTGACCTTAAGGGCCCTTTTCTCGTGACGGCAGTCACGTGATATTATTTAATGATTTAACATTAAGTCAATATTTCATGTTCAAATCTTTCTTTAAATCATTCACATCAAATGAATACAGGTATGTAAAATAAAATTACTAAATATCATAGATAAATCCATTATCTATACGCATTTTCCATCTGAAACATTTCAAAATTTTGTCATTTATGCAATCGGCATTATGGTTTTAACCAATATGAGTTTAAAACTCTTTTAGAACAATTTTCTAAAAGTCAAATAAATCAGCACTCTAAAGAAAAATCACTATATACCTTGATTTTAATCTAAAGTTGATCTTTAAAATCAATAATTGATAAGACTTTAGGGTGATTATAGTTAGATTGTACACCATACATGTATAGGTACATATACTCTGCCTTGAGTTTTAGCGGACGTAACAAGCACTGAAGACACTAAGTTCTGACGTGTAATGATATTATAAATATAGCAAACTATGAGATGAGACCATGTTTCACTCCTGTGCGAAATACCATCAAGTATATAGTATGGGTATCCAGGGACTAAGGACTATTGGTCCAATGTTACACCTCTCGTGAGATAGTTTACAGAAACGACTATTGGTCCAATGTTACACCTCTCGTGAGATAGTTTACAGAAACGACTATTGGTCCTCTCGTGAGATAGTTTACAGAAACAGATTCTTTAACGTTATTTTCATTCGCCATTCCTCGCAAATACGAAACTCTTAATTCAAGACACAATGACATTTTGACACGAATCAACTGCTTCTAAAATCGATGATATGTAAATTTAGTTCTTTATTTTACATGTAGCAATGTTGATACTATCCAATTTGCATATCTATGAAAGATAATGGAAATTTTAAAATAAACTAAGCTAAGTTGAGGTCCTAACTTGATTCTATATATAAAAAAACCCACGTACGATGCGCTTAAATTAAAAATAAGTGTTATAAAGATTAGACTTGTCTCCTACTGGATTTTTTTCTGGAATGGACAAATGGACAAGTTAATCCTATTTTGATATTGGGATAAGTCACAAATCAGGTCGTTGACTTTGTTACAGAAACAACGCAGAACACAAGCTCGGTCTGCGGTTGTCTTGACAACATCTTGATTGACAGCCCCCTGTGATCCTGTCCTGTATATTATGTAACTGTTCAATTCTATGTCACTTTGCGTAAACTAACCAAATTCAGTTCTGGAGATCTAGTGTTTCCTCGCCCCGTGAGTTGTAAACAAATCAAATATTAGATAGAATTTGAATTATTAATTTTTATATTAATCAACTGTAGTTCGTTTGCACGCTCTGATAAAATGCAAAAATCTCAGCTAGTTTTTTAACCTTTGCAAGACATCTAAATATCATACTTATGTAACAAAATATTGTACAATAGAAACAGAAATATGCAAGACTATGATTTTGAATGTAAAATGTTCTCTAATTGATAAAGAAACATTTTAACCGTTTTGATACTTGTGTTTATATTTATCATTTTTAAAAGATATGTGCAACATTTTATTTGTTTTAAAACACATTTTTATCTACACAGTTATCGCAATGATGTTGAAGACTATCAGTTTGTAGAACTTGATGGAAATACAACACGTGGAGTTTCCAATTAACATCACGGGTGGTAGAAAATATTCCAATCAAAGAAAGGAATCGGACATCTATCACTTTGTTGTTCAATTTTTCGAGAATAAGAATTTTAAAAAATGATAAAAGGTTCTTTCTATTCAAGCTTTCTATATCAAGTTCCAGCAGACTTTCCCGGGAATAAATATTCTTTCGCAACTGCTTAGAAAATTCCAAAATTGATTAAATAAAAAAATATTATTTTCTTAAATTTTAAAACGTTTTTAGCAAATACGTTCTCCAAAATATACAGTGAAGTGATAAATCTATAATTCTGAATATTTTTAGGAGCTTGATGTTTCATCTGAGACTAATATAAGGTCGGATATTGGATCCATTTTTATTCCACAAGCAATCAATCTCCATTATAAAGTAACCTTGTGGAGTGACCAGATACAAAGGTCCTAGGAGAAAGAGACATTGTCTAATGTTTAACGACTCCAAGGAGAGAACCATGGAACACAAAGCCGGTATAGGAAGTACTGGAGATTCTTATACACCGCCATCCCTGTAGAGTCGTTAACGCGTAATAGTGGAAGACACTGGGCAGTTTAACGAATGACTGGTAAACAGAGGGTGTCCGCAAGAGAGAGAGAGAGAGAGAGAGAGAGAGAGAGAGAGAGAGAGAGAGAGAGATGATGTTCACATATTTTATGCCATAACAAAATGTCATGCGAGTTATAAGCTGGCAATAAAATATTTTAAAGTTGATAAAACACAAATAAAAATGCTATGAAACAATTGTAATCGATTTTGCGAAAAGGGTACAGTGTTTTTGCCCGTGCTGGCTATATAAAATTTAACAGGATATATAGAATTGGTAGTAGCATTAAATCTCGTAAGTTTAATATAAAATGCCCAATGCATTTTATACCTGATTATCTTATAAATTATCTAACTTTCTATGATAGACTATAATCACAGAAACAGGCCAGGGTGTTTGTCTTCAAAACTCGTTCTATTATTAGTTTTCATATAAAAAAAAAAATGAATAAAAAAACGTTTAAAAAAATTCTCGTAGAATCTAGAATTAAGGATAGCAATACGGTTATTTCTATTACTAGGTATACATGTTAAATAATTTATTTGAAATTGAAAACAATGGAAAAATGATGAAATTTGAACGTAGCTTCACAAATTTTAAACAAAAAATGGAAAAAGAAAATCAAAGAAAAAAGATTAAAGTCGGGGGAAATATAAGAGGAAAAAAATCATAAAATCTAAATATAATGTTTGTAAATAGAATTTGATAAATTTTATTTGTTTAAAATATACTTTTCTAATTTATATTTGTCTTTATTTCGTTTATTTCTTGTACAAAAATTCCATGACGGGCTAAATCTCACATACAATCAATGTAAACGGTGTTAATAACTTGAGGAAAATTTGATAATAAAACAATAATTCTTACAAGAAATTTTGGAAAACTTAATTTATAGTACTCTGAATAAGGTCTAAAAGATTTAAAAGCGGAAAATAAAGGAGATTTTCCATAAAATAGTCGACACCCATACACCATCTGAAGCGATCACATGCTGTAGAAAGGTGCCGAAATCCAATTATAGCACGACTACGACAAATTCTGCCAAATAACAATCGAATCGTAAAATGGAATAATTAACGACGACCGTTCCCAATTTTGTTCCTATGTGCTGTGAATTTTACAAGGTGTTAATAGAAAATTCGCTTTATTTTAGAACATAAATCGCACCAAACTCGCCATCAGAAATGGCGGTCGGTGAAAAGTGTGAAGAAGTGGCCAAATGTAGATAATATTACCCGAAGATCTGACAATGATTTTTCTGGGCTACAAAAAGCGGACCTAAATCAAAGATGAAAAAAATTTGATTCTTTCTAAAATGTGCAATATTTTAACTCTGTATTTACTGTAAGGGTTTCATTAGTTGTTTTCTGTCTGTTGAAAGGATTTTTTCTTCATAAATTACAGAGTTGTGTGGGGTCGCGCTGATTTACGGCATAGTTTATCGAGAGAGAAACTCGCTAGTTTACATAAATATAAAAAGAGATAAATCTGAGGAAGAGAAATGCACATAGTTTACTCGGATTAACATATTCACAAAACAATTCTACCACCAAGCTATCAGCGAGTTCAGGCAAGCATTTCGAAGAAAGTATTTTTGTAAATTAGAATGTTTGATGGTGGCGACCATTAGCTGAGCCGGCGCTGTGTGTAATGGCCCAAATATGAATTATGACACAACCCCACACATCAACAGAAAAAAAAACCAGTCAGAAAAAATAGTCAAAAAATATTAACCCTATGTTTTCAATAAAAATAGAAAATTATTTGTAAGATTTTGGGTTATTTAAAAAGTTTTCAAAATTAAGATTTTGTATTTCAAACTCTATGTAACTAATTAAACTTAAGGTACATGTATATCTTTTAACTAAAAGAAACATAAATATGTAGAATTTTAGATTGTTTTATATATATATATATATATTTCTGCAATTTTTTAGATTGTAAATACTGGCAAATGAATTTATCGATCAAGTAAATAAATATTTGCAGAAATTATCAGATGAGCAGTGTCATTTAATTACTGAATAAATCAAAATAAAATCAATAAATGAATCATTTGCTTTAATTGATTAACAATAAATGAGTTGTAGAATATTCACGGTAGAAAACTAATATACTCATCATATCATTTCTGAAATAAAAATTGTCAATGTCATATTTAAAGTTTAAATTCTTTTGTTTTAGCCTACTTAGCTGGTAAATTATTTTTTTTTTCTTTTTTACAGTCAGTCTTTCTTCACCATCTCTGTTTACGTTGGTCGATAAATGTTCAGCGGGAGATAACCCATACTCAACTTTATATGATAAACATTTTTCAGTGTTAAAGTTCAAGAATATTTCAGTTGTAAGTACAAATCATACAGAAAATCGAACACAAAGTGTAATGCAGATATTATTATATATTGTTATATTTTTTTCATAAAAATTACAAGCTCAAGATACTCGAGAGGAACTCGATATCCAAATTAATAGGAAAATAAAGTAGTTTAATGTTTTTATTATATTTTATTATATCAGTAATAGTTTAAGTGTAAGTCCCCCGTTTTATCAGTTATATTTAGAAAAAAATGACGACTTTGCAAACAAGAAACGAAATTCAAGACTAGACCCAATGTGTTTTTGTTGGACGGGCAATGTAAATTAACACATTTTATGAATGATTATCACGTCATTTTCACGTCAAAAATATTTTGTTGCCCTAAGTCATATTCCTAAAATTATGTCACTGCTGCATTTTTTTAACTGTGAAATACGCCCGAATTCTAGAAGTAAGTTTACTTGGTGAGTTGTGTAAAATACAAATACATGAAATCCATAATAAAACAATTTCTGGATATATCGTTGGTCGCGTGCAACTTTTATTTTATTTCATAAAATGGAAGAAATTATACTTTCTTATTTTCGTTCTGCAAAATGCTAATTTAGATGTTCATTGTTTTTACTAAGAAATGACAAATAACAAGCAACCGAAATCAATTAAGCGACCATTTTAATGTGTCTATAGAATATATATTCGTCAAAGTGAACCACTTTTCGTGTTCAAAGTAATTGGTATCGGGAAAAAAATTAATATCGCTTTCAGAATCGAAAAATATCCAATTTTAGTTAATTTATCATTTTTTTAAAATATCAATAATTATAATTATTAGCGGAGTAAAATGAAAATCAAAAAGGGTAATGAAAATCATTTTGAATTAATGAAATGTGTTCCGCTGTTCAATTCATTATTTTTATTATCAATATGCAATATATGACCGGTACATTTTTTTCGGTATCTGCATTAATTACTGTTACACATTGTAATATAGAAACGAATTTATGAATAAATGATGGAAATTGTTTTTCCGTCATCAATATTTCATTAGCGTCTCAAACGGACGGAGGAATCAGTAACGCGACAAATACGTGTTTAGAAATTGAAAAGTTCAAGTAGAAAAATCAAATATAAAATCAAATTTTTATTTTTAAAATTTAATTTGCAAACTTCATAACATGTTTTTCTTGGAGAGCGGAACTGTTCTCAGAACTATGTAGGGGTTGGAATAAATAACTACACAAGAATTTCAATGATAAATTATAAAATTTAAAGCTTCAAATTTGTTTTTGTTTTTATTTCACTGTCTTGGGTTTAAAAATTGATACCATTTTTGTGGAGTTTTTTTCTAAAGAGTATTTTAATTTTTTTTTCAAAATAAAGCATAAAAATACAAAAAATACCTGTTTAAAAAATATAGCTTTGGCACTGAAATATTTCAGAATGTTTTGTGTAAATGATAGCAAAGAAAAAATAAGAACAAAAATATTCAGTCTAGAACGTGAATTCTTGGTTGTATTTCAAATTATGTTTTCTGCATGATTAGGGAAAAATCATATTTACGTGAAATAACTAAAATCTTCAGACGCAGTTTTTGTGAAGATTTGAAAATAAAGTCCAATCTTTCTTCAAAACCTCGTCTTGTGCGTCCTTGCTTTTATCTTGTCGATTTACGGCATGTTTTATGCTAAGTTTGCCCTCATCACTAAACAGATGAAAGGACCCCAAGTAGAGTCTAGTCTTAACAAATCTAAACCAGGGGTAATAACCACGGAATTTTCATGTTCACTTTATGACCAAATTTTGCCGATCGAGGTCGTAAAAATGTACAAAGATATTGCTGTAGGTCCGGGCTACGCTGTCCAGGCAGATACGGGTTGATTGGGAAGCCTCCCCCGGGGGTTAACTATTTTAACAAGTCTTGCTTCTATCAAATTGAAAAATTATCTTTTAACATGAAACAAAATCCAGACATCCTCTTTGTCGGGGATTGGTTTTTGTGGGGGCAGGGTGGCCTTGTGAAGGGTTCACTTTTCTAGCTTTTCATTACCCAGGTATTTATCTGGTCTAAGTTAACATTACAATACTAGATTTCAATTTCTAAATGACCTGCTATTAACGTATTGCTTTGGTCTTTTTCATCTCAACACATCAATGCAAAAATCAAAAGACATCGCACCAGTGCCTTATGTTTGACTTTGTCCACCTAATACCCATAAAGACCGTTAAACTCCTGTAAATACAAAACCTAGTGATTTTACCAAGCCAATGAAAGGCTCCAAAAAGGAAAATTAATTCTAGCTTTATAATTTAAAGTCCAAACAATTCCGTTTTATTGAATCTTTACGACCTGCGGTAAAACACTTACGTTGTCCGACTAGGAAACCGACCAAAGTCAACCGAGAACAAAAGCCAGCCAAACAGAAGAACCGCTCCCACCTCACACATGCTTCTACTTCTAGAAAAGAAAGAAAAAAACTTACCAAGGGCGCGTCACTTCGGTGGCGGGATGTCTGCCTCAAAACGAGTTATCTCTCTTTGCACATAAACACAAAACATAGTGGAAATAATCCTATGGCGGGTTATATGAAATCCGAATAATAATAATAATCCACACTGAACAACACATTATCGATGATTGCCTGATTGATGAACACTCCATGTCAACCTAAAAATGGAAAGAAAAATAAAATAGAAATTAAATTGTTTATTGCAATAGTGTATTTACCATGTACATTGTGTAATTAGTCACTATCTTATTTTATTCAGTTTAAAAATAAAATTGTATTTTGTTCTTTGTTTACAGCCATATATCTAATTTATCAAGAATTTTCATGATAAAGTACAAACTTTAATGCAGTTTCCTATTTTCAAAAAAAACTAGTTCATATATCTGCCATGCTTGTAGCCTGGTGATCGATTAATTTAATTAACGACAAGCTACAAGTTACTCCCGCCATCAGGAATTTCATTTCTGTTTCATTACAAGATATTTACAGGAGGTAATCATTTTTCTGAAGGGACAATGAAAGCTGACATATTTTTTCTCCCTGTCTACGGGACAGATTGAGGCCTGCACAGAAGTTTCCCTACAGGTAACAGTCGTCGGCTGACCGACAGACAGAGCAATCTCATTCATTTAATTATCTGATAAAATGTAAAATGTCATTGAAGGAAACTGTCAGAGACGGTGGCGGGCAGCGAATGTTATCAGGAAGTTACTGGTCATTACACAACATTCATTTGACTTACAAGTTCCACACACCCACGCATCGATCACGCGCTATCTCTGTATGCTTAGAGCGGACATTGACGGATTGCAAGCGTCTCGCATACTATTCAAATTTTCTTCCGAGAAAAAATTAAATTAATTTTTTTTTCTAAAAAAAAATATAAATTTTATAAAGGTTGATGCATTCAGGTTCAGTTCTTGTGTTCATATAGAATATACATGTATATAGTTTATGAAAATGCTATTTATAAAAATATTCTGGTATACGCGTACATATACATCGCGATTTATGAATAATTTTAAACAATTGCAAGTCTGGTTGAGTCGAAATTGGTCAGTACAATTATAATCATATATAGAAATAGTATTTTTAAATTATATATTCCTAGGTTTATAACAGATACACAGTTATCAAATGTTAAAATATAAATCAACTTTATATACCTACAGGTACTCAAAATGCACAGAGTGATGAAATAAAGAATTTGTTTTTATTCAAAAGAAACGGCAATTGTGCAGTCTCTAGTACAACTGATATTTTTAAAAAAAATTCTTTTATAATGGTTATTCACTTATAGAACATAAATTTGATGAAATAGTATATTACAAGAATTAGACTAACAGAATTTCTTTTTAAACATATTTTTGTGAACATGATACAAATAATCTGAGCACCAATTCTATCTCGACTCATTCTTGTTAACTGGACGTTAATTTTCCCCCTGAAATTGACTCGATAAAATCAAACACTAACGAATTTTTATTAAATTAAAATTTGTTTCAAAACAACTAATGCATCAATGGGCAATTCATCTAAATTCTTCTGAAGAATGACGAATGATTTGATCGATACGCATCTGATACACATGTTTGAAGTAAATTTCAAACTTTAATAGAACCTTTTTAAACCAAAGATATGGCCTAATTTTTACAACGTCTTCCAACTAATTGAATATTTAAACAAATTTAAAATGAAACATATATATACGCTGTAGTGTTAATATATGAATTGGAATTTAGAAACAAAATATTTGTATATAATAAGGAAAGAAATATTTTGGGGAAATTGACAAATTTTGCACGATTAATACTTATGCCGATTATGTTGACATAATTGTACAAATAAATCATAACTATTTCTATAGAAAAAAATCAATATGTCAAATTCCCAAAGGAATAAAAAAAAATTACTTTATAAAAGAGTTGGAATTCATGTTAACTGCCTTATTTTTACACATGATGTACAACTATATTTTTCAAGCCAACAGTCGTTTACTATTCTAATGTCCTGAAATATTCTACAGGGTTTGATTAGATGGCAACAATTTATTTACATCATGTCATTGATGTATAGAAGATTCTTTATTTAAAATACATTATACATTTCTTTTTAAAATAATCTTAAAATCTAAATCCCGAGTAATTTAGGTTATACTGAGTAATCAGTTGATTAAATTATATTCTCACAAATGAATTCAAACTTTATATAATTATGACATTTTTTCTTACAAATATTTTTTGAATAGGAAAATTATAACCTGTTATTTTTGTGAACTGGAAAGAAAGTTTCAAAAACATTCGTAATAATTCAAACAGGTCAGTTTAAATTTTCAAACTTAATTTTTTCATATACTTAAATGATAAAAGTTATAATTTTAACAACCATTTAATTTTTAAATTCCTTCCATTACAATGGTAAAACGTATTTTTACGTTGCCTGTTTTATTTTATATTTCGGATGACAGAAAGGTGTTTGGAAGAAACAGGTTAATAACAACTAATGCATATGCACGTTTTCACCAACAACAAAAAAAAAATAATGAACACGGAACCTTACCTGCAGTGTATAATGACTGAGACAAACGTCTTAATATGGTGTTAAAATGCTTGTTGCTAGAATCGAACCATAACTTATCATTTAATGACAGATATACCAAAAAGAGTGATATCTTCAATTTAAAACATACATTCTTTCATATTTATGAGATCAAATTTAAAACACACGAGGGCGTCAGTGTTTTTATTATATCCTTATTTGAATAAAACTACGTCAGAATTAATTCGAAATTTACATGTACATTTGAATAAGACAAAGGTGCAATTTTACGACAAAGATTCACAAATAATATGCATACCTATTTTGTCTGAGGATGAAAGATATCCACATCTTCGATTGCCTCTTTTCTCGTAATAACCTTAATTTGTTTGCAAAACTCGGTTAAATTCTAAGAAGGATTCTATTTTATTTTTCATGAGCCCAAATAATTGTTTTCTCCCCGAGATTTTATTATTTTTTGCGACGCCATCTGCCCTGCTTTAATGCCCCATGCTTTTAGTTTTTGGCGGTAAATTTTTACATAAAATTTATATCATAATTTTGTATGGCATATTTTAAAGACATCGTATCTTTTTTTATCAGCAATCTGACGAAGATCAAGACAAGGTTCAAAGAAATAATAACTGAATTCTTAATATTAAACGATCAAACACAAACGATACATTATTGTAAGAAAAAGAGGTGATTTAGGCAATATTTTTAATAATATTGTTTTGTTTTTCAACTTGATGCTATTTGTTTGAAAATGAGTTTTTATTCTAAATTATTTATCTATTATTTTATGTTATTACGTCGGACCAATTTTTCGGTACTAATATCACAAGTCGATAAAACTAAATCCTGGTGTTAAAATTTGTTTTATATCGCAAATTCAGACAAATTTTTTAGTCTTAACTGAATTACACACAAAGAAGCACGCTATTTCACATTTATACATGTACTTTTAATTTTATGTAATATTATGCATATTTTACAGTAAAACTAAACAGCAATATCTATGGAAGTTCTTTGTATTGCCAATGTCATGGCATAGTTAATAGAGAAGCTAAATTGTTTATTGAATGGTTCTGTGAAAAAAACACAACCTTTATTCTAAAACAGAAACTGATTCTGCGAGTCTTCAATAATATTGACTGGAGTGAGGGTTTCATAAAGTTACTTCCCTTGCGCACAGGAAGTTACTCAGACTGGTTCTCTGTTGGCGCACGGTGTCGCTGTGTGCAACTGACTGCGGTTGTGCGGAATTTTATCACCGACATTTATCAGAATCACAACAGGGAACCATATACGGAGAGATTTACACATTTCTGCGTGGTAGGTAAACCTGATGACGGGGGCTGGGCCCCATACCAAAGCACGGGAGAGGTCTTACACCCTGGGTTCTGATGCTTTGGATTTTATCACAGACTCAAATTTATCATGAAACGAATGATAAAAAATATAAATCAAACAAGCACAAAAAGAGGTAAAAATGAATATTTATAAGTAAAGTGGACCGTATCCTAAATCAGGTTTAAATGACTGCTATGTTGGTGGTAAAGGAAATCCTGTGAATTTTAAGAAATAAAGTTGTCAGGGAAAGCGATCAAACTTAGCGAAATGTAATGTACGAGAATAGGCCCACACGCACTGGAAACGAGATGAATTCTGATTTAGGTGGCATTAAATTGCTTAGAGGCACGGCAGTTAACACGAGATAATACAAAGAATGACTTACTCGTACTGTGTTTACGGTTTGTGATTGGTCAGAAACGTAGGTATAGAATATCAATTAAGCGGCAATAACAATGTACACGCACATCAATATTCGAACATGCTCAAACATGTGAGTAGTATTCATTACAATGGAAATAGCTCGGTTTCTTCGCTAAAATGATGGCATAGCTTAATATCAATTAACAGACTTATGTTAGAGAAATTCACATTTGAAATAAGAAGTTAAAATTGAAAAATAAGTGTACAACATCCCAACTATTTCAAAAAAGATATCTAATTGCAATGAACACAAAAAGACCCTACAGTAGCATTTGTACGTAAAACATATTGAACGTTAACCATGTAGTCTTATTTACACATTTCTTATTTTAATATCATAAAATGCGACCCGAAATTAATTTGAATACATAATAAATGAAAATGGACATACACATATACTAGTTTGAAAATACTCACGGATTCACGGTGCCTTAGAAAAGCATGGACTGTTTTGTGGAGCTAACTATATTGTCCTGTGCCGCACATTTGGTCACACAACGCAGAAATGATAAACGGTTGGATATGTTTATTACAAATATCACCGTAAATAAAAAGAATGCGACAAACGTAGACCGCTCGCAAATTTCCGGAGTTTTATGTTCTTAGTCTTAAGGCACAGATAGGGTTTTATATCTATACCTCTTTCTTACATAATTGACTGCCTCTGTAGCCACATCTCTTTCCATTTAATTATATGGCTCTCATAAAAATGAGAAGTGCACGTCGTCCCGAAAAAGTAAAGTTCATTACATTTATGTTTATCAAAGACTCGGTTAAAATACGCGTTGTCTTGATTAAAATCTGCATGTTACAGTCATAAAATATACACTCTGGTACCGCTTTGGTTGCTGTTAGTTTGTCTCTTCATGTTGGGTACCGACTTCATTGAACAAACAATAAAAAGATGCAGAGAACCCAGTCATACACAGTTTTAGAGAGGTTTTGTAGTTTTTTCTAGGATTTCAGGCAAAAATATTAAAGGAGGAATTCTTTTAATAATTAAGTTTTTATAACTTTGTACATGAGTAAACTCCTGAGATAAAACATAAAAGCAATCCTTTGATGATGTGGAAAAATCAATACAAGAACAAACAAAAAGGTTTCCACTACTAGAAAAGCTTAGACTATGCGTCGTTTTCAGAGGAAGTCAGGACAAAACGTTTTACAGGGTGGAATTATATAATTCCATAAATATGTTGCCTTGACATTGTTGTTTTACCTTATTTCTATTAGATTTATGAATAAAATATCATTTAAGTTCAGCAAACAACAAAATGGCATAACAAGCAATGGAAATACTAATTTTTTCTTACGCATTACAAATGGTATTAAAACAAATAATGATACCGATACCTGACTTCGTTTATGTAAACAAACATAGTTAAACCTTCAGATGTAAGAAATCTTTATCTATGTATCTTATCTAATTCTGCGTTTTTAATATTCCTGTAAAAATATTAAAGTAGTTGAACCAGTTCTATATATGGCAACAGAAAAAAACCCCTCTTCTTTTATAAATTAGTGTTGTCTGCTATAATAATTCTTTCGTTTAAATGTAACATATCCATATATGGCTTACTTTCCCACCAAACAGTGCATGTGTATCAAACTCGCAAAAACGATTCACATGTACATGTAAATTGTGAGTAACAAGATTATTTTTTTACATCGAATACCGAACATTTCATCTCTTATGTTAAACAGTAACCAATGGCATGTGGTGATAACGAACAATGTTCAAATTCAAGAGTCCAAAGGAAAATTACAAAACAGGAGCAGAACACGGACCTCTTAAAAAAACAAAAAAGAGGTAGGATCAGGTGTCATGGAGGAGTGAGCATCCTCTGCTGACCGGAGTACTATCCTAACAGAACAAAACTAGTAAAACCAACTAAATTTTTAGGACAATTAGGAGTCCTATTTTAAAATCGAACAAATCAGAATCTTTAGTACTTCAAACGAAAATTATTTTTAAAAAGATGAGCAAACACACACGATTTTCGTTGATGGTATATTTTGTAAATTTTGTTTATCAAACGTTCCTATTCCTACACCACTAAAGAGAAGAATCCTAATTGTTTAAAATGTTTTTATACATTTCATCTGATCTACTTAAGATTGTTGCGCCTTTATGTATTACAAACAATTCAATACAATATTATGCAAATAGCCCATCAGTACAATTTGAAATAAGAGACAAGAACTAGAAGCGTTGACCAATCCACTTTTGGCTTTGTATTCAAGAGTAGTATGATATAAAAATCCAACAAAAAACAACAATAATCCAACCAAAATATAGGAAATTAATCTTTAAACAAAAACCAAAACAAGAAAAGGTTAAAAAAAAAACACCAAAAAACAAAGTACTGTGGTTTCACTAAATAAATATTCGTTGGCATCAACTTTCATGGATTTAATGAAAATCAGTTTCAAGGACACGTCAATTCGTGGACAATGACCATATCAATACAATATCATATTAGAAATCGCTCTTTATTCAACATTTAATTATGGATGAATAAAACAGCGAAATCCACGAAAATTGGTATTTAACGAATATTAATGAAACCACAATATCTGCATTGCAGTATTCCAAATATAGTATGTCATCGCATATCCAGATACAGTACGTATACGTTTCCGCAAAATCACTAAAGGGCATTTCTTTTCCTACAAAAATGTGTCGATCGATGGTCAAATGACCTCAAGAAATCGGTTGCCATAGAACCCGGTATCTTTTCTCCAGGAGCACGGATAGCCAAAGACACAAAAATTATAAGATGAATCAAAATGTTGAAATGTTGCGTTTATGTGTTATGGATAACAAATATAAAGATATCGATGCAAGCATTGACTCCAGGCTCTCATACCATGCTGTAGCAACAGACCCAAACATTTAATATCTGAGTAGAATGCGCAACTGTAATACTTCAAATGAGACCAATCTGGAATTTTTAACCAGAAAATGTGAAATGAAGGATTTTTTTTGACGAAGAAATTCTTTTGAGTAGATGAGAACATGTGTCCTGTAATTCTTTCATTTCTTTTAGATTACATAATTCATAAAAAATTAATTCTTTCTTAAAAAAATAAATAAATAAATAAAAATCCCATAAAAATCAAAAGCAAAAACTAGCTTTCAAGACGTGAAACAAACGTATGTTCCTTGTAATTGATTCCTATTTATTCATGAAAAAAATTTACGCGAATATTAAGCAGCCTAGTTGTATAGTCGTATCTTACAGCTTATCACATCGAGCCAATGTGGACGTGAAATGTTGACACGGCAAAACATACAAGTGTCACAAAGTGAACCAAATGTTTTTGAAACATTTTAGCTAAAAAAACCCGGATAAACAAGCCGTCTTTATTCATTCTACAGAGCGAACTGATAAACATGTACCTAGAGAGAGGGATGTTCAATATATAGAACAGCACTAAATAGTTGGATCCACATCTCTAGGTACAAGAAAGAAAGGAATGAGAGAAAAGACTGACAAAGACTTACTTTCTGTACAATATCCGGGTAATGTTTTAGAATAACGTCCTTTGTTACAGGGTTCCAAACAGAATGATGCATATCATTTCTCGGGGCATTTGTTTTACGCAAACTTTCGAATTAAGATAATGAATAGGACACGTAATTTATTAAGTTTTGTTGATTTTATTGCAAGAAGTTCGCCGAGTGCTGGATAATAAAACAATAGTTAATTCCTATCAGTGGGGGCATAAAACCAGGAAAGTAATAATCAACCTGAAAATAAAACTGCAAAATAACAAGGTACCAGAAAGCCAAACCCAAGAGGGAAACACTTTGGTGTAATAGACAATAAGCATTACTTCTACACAACAGTGCAAGAAGCAAGGGGCATAAAGTAGGATTTGAAATCCAAAAACATGTGTGCTTTCCATTCCAGTAAAATGTGCAGTTTGGAAGAGAACTATACGCTCTGCCATGTTGATTAATAATTCAGAGAAAGCTTTAGTGCTGCCTAGCTGTACTGTACTAGCATCGTGGCTGGCGATTCGCAGGGGAGTAGTGCGCTAGTAATGTTTACGAGAGTTATATAGCACTCATATGTTCCGTACGCATTTCCGGATAATTGACCAATATCAACAATTCTGAGAATTGTTTGCGAGATCCAAGAGATATATAGAATATTCCAATCAATATTTGTTTACGCCGCAAAGATGCAACGCATAAACGTTTGATTACAATTCCTCTGATTGTAAGAAGACGGAATGTTCGGAATAGAATTTCTTTAATGCTTTACTAAATGGCTAGCCCCCATCTTTTCGAGAAAAGTGCGTGATCAAATCATAACTAGGTTAATATGTATTGAGTTGCGACTTACCTGCACGCACAAAGAACAAGATTAATTAATGCAAATGTATGCACCACGGACAAAACTGAACTCTACTCTGGATAATATCGATTGAAGACTTCGATTTAACTTACTAATTATAAACTAAAACAGTGCTGCACGAAAGGCAATGCAAATTAGAGAACTTATTTTTAAGATTCTCGGTGTGGCATTTCGGAAAATTTTCCTTTACCACTGGTGACTTTGTTTTTTGTGCTTTACACTCTATCAATCTCTCTCAGCAACTTCGCCTAGCAACCGCTGTAGCGGTGTTTTCTAGCGATGTATATCGGCAGCTAGCAATAAATATAGCTTCAGGCAAAATACAAGTTCTATCCCCATTGGGAGAGTACTTTATTGCCTTCCACTGTGTCCACAGTGTTGTTCTACTTCGCAAACAGTTGCCTAAAGCAAATTAAAGACATCACAAGGCAGTGTTACCTTTCTATAATCATCTCAGCAGAGTTCTTCATTTAATGTAATCAGGCTCTTCCAAACATACTACTGTAGCATAATTAATTTCCGTTGTGGTCGATTTTGTACATCATTGTGTTTAGGGGTGTTTTTTGTCATTCTTAAGCTGTTTTTTTTTTTTTGGGGGGGGGGGTACATGTATTTGCAATTTTTCCAAAATAGCTTGTTTGGGGGAAGGGGATCCATGTGAAGTACAATGTAACAGACACTAAAATCGTTAATATTCATTCCTTTTAAAAAGTACATTTCCCACCGATGTCAGTTTTACAGCGACTTTGTTTGTAGGAACACTTCCTATCTATCCTCTCTATGTTCTGCAGCAGCTGTCTGACAGATTCCCATACCACTATTACTGAATGAATGAGACCTTCACACAAATCAATATTCCAAACAAAGAAGGAAGCATTCAATTAAGCGGTGAAACAACACTGTAACTTGAAAACAACCAAACAATGTTATCCGTGGGTCTGTTAACATTCAATCACTACTTCTATTTGTGCATTTCAAACCTTACCTACATTGTGCAGTGAGGGATAAAGCAATTAGTGAGGATGAACAGTCACACAAATCATCAATTGATACTTTATTTTTAAAGTGGGCAAAATGCAAGATGCTAATTGAACTGAACAATTAGTAGCCGTTACAGTTTTTTACTTTACCCAAAAAGGAAAAAAGTACTAACATTTTAATTTGAAAAAAAAACCTGAAGCGTATTTCTATTTTTGAAAGATATCATTTGCATATACAAAGTACATACAAGTAGAGAGACCAGTCAATGTTTCATGTAATGCAAAAATGACAATAACAATCCGTCAACCATCTCATAAATCCATAAAACGAAATACAACTTCAAAGCAGAGCAACACGGACCTCCAAAAAGATGGAGGTAGGATCAGGTGCCTAGGAGGAGTGAGCATCCTCTGCTGACCGGTCACACCCGCCGTGTGTTATTTGTCGTAATCGGGAAAAGTCCGTAGACAATTGGGTGATTAATTATGGTCTAACAATTAGTATGAAAAACGTCAGTCAGCATGCGACCCAGTGGAAGATTGTATTTGCTGACAAGGTCGTTGTATCGAATATAGAACTTACGAAAAGATGTCTTCAAACGAGACTGTTGATAGTCCTGTTTCATCAACTTGTTTGTCAGTAGCTTGCCTCGTCTTAGAAACTGTTCATACGAATTAACTGAGAGACAAAAACACCATATGCAGGTGATGAAGGTATATTGCTACATAGGTAAGGAAAGTTGACTATAGAAAAATTGAAGTCATCGCGTTTATCATAAAGTTTTGTTGTTAGGTTACCATCAATGTAAATAAGATGTATCTCTTTGCAAAGTCCTACTCGTTTCCTTAGCGATAGTAACTGTAAACTACTTTGACTGATTTGGCCCTTTTTTGTCATGATTTTAAAGCAAAGACCAGAAATCGGCGGAAGGGTAGGCATGGTTCCACTTATCAAAGCTGTTCTTTACTTTTAAAATAAACACATTTGTACAAAGAATCCGTTTATTATTTTTTTTATTACAAAATTTATAAGAAGTATTTTGACGTTTGTATGTTTGTTAAATGAAAAGGAAAGCAAGCAGTACTTGGCAATACTAGATATAATAAATGGCAAGGCACGTATTTTATACATAAAATATTATAATAAAGGGGCATAACTCCCAAAACAAAAAATAGGAAATTCTGTACAGCACTAAAAAGCAGTTGTGTTTACAAACTATTCATTTGTACATTTATTTGGCCAAAGTCTAAATGCTAAAAAACAAAACTTCCCGGAAAAATGAAGGAACCGAAAGTTCCTGGTGAGATGCGATCTACACTCTTTATCCCAATTTTCTACGGAATATTGTGAAATTCTGTGCGGCGGATTAAGAAGACTTTCGCTTACAAAACACAGGACTGACGGACTAACTGACGGACGGACGGGTCAAAAACATTATACTTAATTTTTTTTATTCTTCAGAAAGGAATTTTTTTTAAAAGAAATATGAAAAGAATATAAACATCATACGTTTTACATGCTTTTAAAAATGTAGATGGTGTTTATCAATTAAATTATATACCTTAAAAGGGTTAATATACCAATAAATCATATACATGTACGTGTAAAATTATATTTCTAGCCGATAACTGCTCAAACTACGACTCAAAATGTTCAATTGCTGAACCAGAGATTGCAAAACCCATTGTCAATGTATTTTTCTTCAATTAAAACAAATAATTATAATTTCAAGAACATATACTCTAAGAGCAAGAAAATGTTAACAATTTTATTTGCAAGACCTTTGAAAATCCTTCTGATTAATCTATAAAACCAACAGTATAACCCTGTGTTGGTCATTGTGCTTGTGCGCAAGTGGATTGTCAACTTCACTGTAGGTTTCAGGAAATTCAAATATGTCACATGTAATTGTATTACTTAATGACGTTTGGACAACTTTTGTTTATGATGTAACTCACTTGTAAGATGTGATATTAACCTATACAAAAATATCATAAATTGAAAATAATATATCCCGGAGAAAATATTTTTTCAAAGATATTTAGAGTTTGCAACAAGAGTTAAATGACTTCATTGAAAATTAAAAAAATCACAGAAGATTTTGAAAAACACTTTTAGAACAAGTACTAGTAAATGAAATATGCCTAAGTTTATGAAATTTCAGATATATTCTTACAGTAATGATTCAAAACAATAGCTTTATCTGATAAGGTGTATCGGAGATTAATTATTTGGTAAACACAATCAAAATGTATGTTTTAAACTGTCATTTTCAATGAAACATGAAGAAATAAGTAACAAATCCTAAAGTTTTGTCCATGTTTAACTAAAAATAATGTCACGAATTCCTACAGTCTCTCAAAAATGACATTTAATAAGCTCTTAACCTCCTCTTCAAAATAATGTCAAATAAAATATAGGTATCGCGATTACTTTTTATATGACTTAATATAGAAAGTTAAGAAATTGTATCATTTTCAACATAATCCTTTTAAAAACCGTTAAATATGGGGAAAAGATATATCAAATGAATTATGACGTCATAATAGATCTAGCATCATAAATTAGGAATCATTTACTAAATCTTGAAATCTGAAAAGAAAATCAACACACTTTCCAACCGGAAGACTTATTGACTAGAGAAAATTTCTCTAGGAAGTGTTTATATCACATTGAAATCTTTCCATTTGATTTTTTTAAAATCTTACAAGATTCGGAAAACATATTTCTCCCTTAGGATATTAATTCTAAATGGTACATAACTTCTCTGTGGGAAACATAAAAGAAAAGTAGTAACATATTCTTTAGGCAATGGATATCATATGTATATAAAAAGTTTTTTTTATAACTACATTTAGAAGGGAGCAGAAATGCTAACTTGTCAATAGCATTAACCGGCTCAGCTTTAAATGTAAATTTTAAAAAGCTCGATGCAAAAATGAATTGCAAATCTCACCTCTAGGTATTAAAAAAGATAAAGAAATATTTCGCCGTAAATCAATTTGACTGATCTTAAGCTCATAATTTAAAAAATAAAAAATGAACACGAAGAATAGATTAATCGCATAAAAATAACCTATTGATTGAGTGTAAAAAGGTCCGGAAAATTGTTGGGTGTCACCATCCTATGATCCGATGATCAATAACATTTACACTAGCAGTTAAATACATCTAAGATCAATATCAAATAAAAAATCTACGCAAATGACATAACATCAATTTAGTGTCTGCAGGCAAAGCAAAGTAAACCCAAGAAGAGTTTTCAGGGGATTGTTCCTCGAAACTAAAAGATGGCCATGTATACACGTAAAACCTGTCATTTTATAGTAGTTAAAAGAGTTGGAATCAATGACCTTTGAACACCAAACTAGCACTAAAATAATGGCCTCGTTCTATCATGCCAAATGACCTTCTAGTACGGTAAATTTGACTTGTTTCGATCTCTTATCTATTTGTTCATCTGCTGTTACATGTAGATGTATCGTATTCGAATGAAGAATCAATAATGCCAATGAAATGCTTAACAAAGTTTATTCTGTTTCCAATAACCTTGGGGTTGAAAATAAAAACAAGAATTTGCACGATGTACCTTATTGTAAAATAGTCAAGCTTAATACATGGATGTATCAATAACTTGATACTTTTTCAAATCATTGTTATCTTGAAAGAAGTGCATTTAGAAAACATAGGGCGAGAGAATCAATATGGGAAAACTGCAAACAATACTGTATAAAATATTGCGAGCTGGGGACATAACTGTAACCCCATTTATGTATATCGAAATTATTTTTAGAGAGTTGTTGTTTTGGTTTTTTTTTTATAGAAAAATCGTCGGTTAGATGTCACACGTTTCAAACTACAAAACAACGAGTCATTTTATTTAAACAAGAAGCCCAGTTTTGAGAACAAATACTTGACATAAAATAACAAGTCCAATTTGGATTCACAGCGAATGCCATGCACAATACAACATGTTCGAACCAAAGAAAAAGAAGTGACGTCTACTGATCAACAAGTCTTATCAAGGACCAAGTCCAATCGTCAAAACAACAAATCATTTTCAGAACAAAAAAAAAGAAAGAAGAAAAAAAAATCCCATTAAAGTAAAAGTTCCCTTCATGGAAAGACAAGCCTATCCATAGAACACGTGTTATCAACCGAATAAAGTCTAACCCACCGAGTAGCATCACGATTCACAGCAGAACAACGAATATCATCTACAGAGACAGTAATATATATATAAAACAACTTGAATCAAATAAAAGACAACAAGAACAATCCACAACACAAACAAAAATATCAAACCCACAAAACATCTTGCTTCACCTACAGAACAAATGTTGAATCCACAAAACACCTTACTAGTATCTTATTTACACAACAACGGTCCCATCCACAACAAAACTTTCAAGATAAACATGTTCAACTGAATGTAACCGAGAATTATGTAAGGACGACTGAATGCCTCATGGAATTTATTCACCTTTTATTTACCTTTCAGTCATTTTAAGTTAACTGATTGGCATAGTTTTATCCTGTGACTAGCTAATCTTTTATAGTTTTATCCTGTAACTAGCTAATCTCATCTGAACAACATCGGTTCGATCCACACGTTTCATATTGTACAGACAAAGGAACCTTGCTACCGTTAAACATTAATGGCGATTATCGTAATAAAGCTCAATCCTGCAGGCATCTACACTACATACAAATAAAAGAAATATATTCAATAGATACAGATAGTTATTACATGACATGAAAGTAAAACCCAGCCAAGAATGCGGTGATCGAGTGCAAATATGTATAGCCCTGATACGATTAACATTCATTAAAAATATGGGATGCTAATTTACCTAAGTATTAACAAAAGCATAATTTTTCGTTTTCGAAATAATATTTTAATAAAGGTAGCATTCCAGAATTTAAAACTGTGGTCTTTGAGATGTCTATTTGCCTTTGGTCAGTGGTAATACATATAGATAATCAGTAACAATTTTGCACGGTTTTCAAATACTTTTGATCATTGTATGAAAAAAGCTACGAAAAGAATCACATTTAAAAAAAAAATCCTTCTTTTTAAAGTGAAATAATTCCACTATGTTCACATATAATTGGAGTAAAAATATTTAGATTTTTTGTTAAACATTTTGTTATCTTCATTCATGGCAACCATGTAATAAATGCTATGATTTATTTTTGCAAGGGTTTGATATGACCTGCGTTTTCACAGATAAAATTCGATCTTGACACATTTCAGATTTGAATACCGGATACATACATATCTTATAATTTTCTAATCTGAAAGACAAAAAAGCAATGTAATATGCATGATGGTTGCATTACACAGGAAACGCATGCAAACACATTTTCAGATCGCAGACGAATGATACTGTGATAGTGTCGACTCACAACACATTTCAAATGAATGGCGTCTTCAATACTTGAAATACATTAAACAACCAAAATATTCTTCGAAAATCTCGACTTGTCTTTTCGCCTTATATCTATTGAAATTCCTGCTGTAACATCTTTTGTCAAAACTTTTTTTTATCATTTTTATAATTTTTAAATAACTCTCCTTTTTTCTAATCTAATACTTAACAACTCAATTTCGTTAGTGGATCAGTCATGTTGGAAGACATATACATGTACCGGTATATATAACAATTGGCTGACGGTTATGTACCTGATATCTTTATCTATAAAAACACGCTTTTTTGGAGTCTCATTAGGATAGCGGTTATCCTTATGAGACTTCAATACAAACGTTTAACTTACATTGCTCGTATTTCTCTTTAATTTCCTCTAACCTTTTACTATGAATGAGTTATAATTACTTTAAAATATTGTACATGTAAAACAGGAACGTTATTAAGACAGAAATTCTTCAAGTTTGTCATCATTACGTGTGAAACTAACTTTTCAGTTATAAAAGTAATGATTAAACACTATTCTTGGGTTTCAAAGTAATCCACAAAAAGTAAACGTAAAAGAAAAAAATAAATCCCCATTTTCAAGATATTTAACATAAACCGTAGTTTTTTGAGTTTTTTTTTTAAGATAACTAAAAGGAAGAAAAAATGTCATAAAACATGGCTAAAAGTTGTCATATTAGCTTTAGTTCATTTTGGCAGTCAGTAGTGGCGGTTGCTGATACAAAAGGAAACTAGAATGATTTTTAATCATACAATTAGATCCGATATTTTTTTATCTTTGTTTTTTTTTCTTTTTTTGTTTTTGTTTTTTTTTTTGTTTTTGTTTTTGTTTTTTTTTTTTGTTTTTTTTTTTTGGTGAATAGAAATGTTTTGATGTGTTGTGATCTTTAAGCCAATTTTTACTTTATTTACTTTATTGAACAGTGTAAACTGTTTCGTCTAAATATTTTGAAAATCACCTTTTGACAAAGTTTTTATATTTCTTTACTACCCAAGTAACTAAAGAAAATCAAACTTCACGCCCATTGTCAACAGATTCAGGCTTGCATGATTGTGACATTAGATTAGTTTTAGAACGTTTTAAGACTTGAATTGTATCATCCGATTAATCAAAATTAAAGATTAAAATAGAAGATTATCATCAATAGGTTATCATTAAAATTGTAAACTAGGATATATAAACAAATCACATAAAATATCAATGTGCCCAAAAAACATCAAATAATGAATGGTCACCGGGAATGTGTTTAAAAAAGTAATACACTATAATATATATTTTGATTTAAAGACCAACAGTATCAAATTTATTTTGATGTAGTAAAATTGTAAATGTTTTTGTTTCATCGTTATAGAATATTTTTATTGCCACTTGATGTACGGTACCATAACAACGTGTATTTTATATTCTCTATATACACATGCGGTTTATACCTCCACTGATTAGAGAAGGCCCACCCAAACACCTGTCAAAACTAAACCTTTTTTACGACCGAAAAAAGCGGTTTTTGAAGTAGACCACACAGTTTAAAATAACAGCTTCATATCTGCTCAGTAGCAATGGCCATAAACCTACCCTCCTAACGAACAGAAACGTAATCCAAACAGCGCCTCCCACAGGTCGCTCTGTCAGCGAAAGATAACTCCAACAAAAGGCCAAGACACACCTTTAAGGTTAGCAATCTTGAATTCGTATGAAGTGTGTATACAATACACAGAAATTTGAAAATTAAGTTTACATTTGATCTGCTAAAAAATTAACGTACATGTCGGAATCAACATTACAATTATTGTAATACAATGTTATTATATATTAGAGTGGATAATAAATATTCACAAAGACTCATACTTACTGCGTTTATAATTTTAACAAAAAGTATGTTTCAATGTTTCATTATACAATTTCCGTTTGACTGATAAATTGTTAAATTCCATTGGACGATAAAGACGGCCAACACGTGTTTTATAGCAATATAACTAATCAAACTTCATAAATACACATCAAAGAAATCAATTGTTTATGGACTTTTAGATCTAATAATAGTACACTATATTTTATAACCATTGACCTAAATTTCTGACGGATTTTGTTTTTCCAGGAACAACATTAAATAGAATAAAAGTTTCTTGCATTTGCCTTATTATCTTTTTCGTTGTTGAGATATACTATCTCAATTGAGTTTAAGATATTTTTTCTAATATGAATGAAAGCATAAGAACCAACAATTTAGGCATTCATGTTTAAAATCTTAATAATGAATTTTATTTCTGTATGGTCAAGTTGTTAACATTTTCTTCTAAGTTCTTTTAAGAAATATATACACACAAATTTTCAATCACCCCCCCAAAAAACCCGATAAAGCAAAAAAAAAAAGTGGCAATAAAAACAAAACCAACATGCATTTATTTGTGAATAATAGCGATATGGATGCTTGACCCAAGACATTTGGCAATAGGAAACGAAAAACAAAAATTATCTAGTCAAAATGGCTTTTATGAAAAAAAAAACTTTAAGAAGTTTATATTAAAAATTAATTTAAAACGTTAGTGTAATAAAGAAGAAGATTTTTTTTAACTTATTTAATGCGTAATTTATAAATCAATATACTAATTTTGGTTATCATCATCATTATGTAAACGTTTGTAGACATATTTATATCTCTTATCATAACCGTTTCTTGTTTCTTTTTCAGCTAACGACAAGACGAAAATTACTAGAATACCACCATTAGTGCAAATTTACCCATTGTTTTAAACGTGTTAGTAAATAACAAAGCATGTTTTATTTTTTATAATATATATATGAAGAAAACAATTTGATTTTTAAAAAAAATCGTTATTTGTTTCAAATCGTCCATTCGGTTTGTGATATTTTTATATATATCTTTAGACATTGTAGATATAACTGTTGTTGTTTATCTACATTAAAAATTATCTATTTAATAAAATTCGTAAAATATGTTATAGAAAAATACATATTTCAAAAATCAAAAATATACCTATTTCTTAACAAATCAATTCAGTCCAATTTAAACGATAACAAAATTAAAAATATATATTAAGTTCCTTTTTAAAATGTTATACGAATGTATAGGTATCAATCGATGGTATTTTAAATTATTCATTTACTTTTAATCGATTACGTAATTTTCGTCTCAACAACCGTGAATCAACGTTTAAGAGAACTTTTTCTAACAAAATTCTCAATCTTCAATGGGTATGCCATTCATAATGTTAAAAACGATTTTGAACATGTGTTATATCTGAAATAAATGTAAAACGAAAGAGAAAGCAAATAATGTGAAAATTAAGAAATACAAACGACAAGTGTAATAGGTAAATATAATACACACATAAATTTGAATTTTTCTGATTTTTATGTGATTGAAGTCAAATTAAAGGCAATGTTTTTTATGTTTTAGATAGTACAAATGGTCAGAATATGTTTAAAACTTTAAATGTATAATACTGATTTGGCTTAAATACTTCATTATTCTGTTACAGTTCATAAACCGGTGTCTGTAAGAACTACTTTATCACGTTCAAAATTAGTAATATTGTCTTTAGTCTTTAAAGAGACCTACACATGATTAGAGCCTAAACTTTTTATGTTTTTAATGCCTCGTGAAAATTTGAAAGTAAATTGGTAAGTTACAAGCAAGATAAAAAGTTTGAAATTCATCATTTTGTAAATAAAGCTTTAGTTTTGTTCTTGTTAACATGTGTTGTATTGGTATATTTCAATCAAATGTTGCTTTTTTTTGTTGATAATATTACTTATGAACACATTGAATCAGTGTATATTGTTTGTCTGCCACGATGCATTTTGTCATTGAAATGAATTCTTACATCTTTATCTCTCTTGTAACTTGACTTTTAACATTCAAATGTTGGTCAATCATTCAAAATGCACGTCAGTCATTTTATACATAGAAAAAAAAAATAAACTTTTGATCTTAAATCTTGTGTAGGTCATGTTTCACATGTTTTTGTTGTTGTTGTTGTTTTTTTTTGAGTGAATATATGCTTATCATCAGCCTCGTATACCATTCCATTCTTTGAGTAAATAAAATAAAATAGATTGAACCGATTGTTTTCTTTCTTCTTTTATTAATTATATAAATATGAAGTATTTACTAAATAAACGCTAGGTGATGTTAAAATTCATATGATTATATTTCTTTAATTACATGTGAATTTATCAAAAACAAATTAACACTTGAACCATTGAATTAACACAAAAAATACATGTATTGAATTTTGAATATGTTTTTAAAGAAAACAGCGCATAAAATAAATCAAGAATATAAAAACTTTAAAACTGTTTTATTGATTTTATTAAACAAATTTTTTTAACCAAAAAAAAAAAAAATCCACTAATGAAATAGGTTCAAAATAATTTTCCCGCTTCAGAAACTAATGGCTACACATTCATTTATTACAATATAGATTATTGATAAACCATTGAGCTTTTTTTATTTTTAAAAAGACAGATTGGTATAATTTTAGACGTTTTTTCTTTACCCGTAATTCTGCTTTTCTCATTAACGTGAATTAGTTTTTTCAAACTGAAAAGTCTGACGAGCTAAGAGCGTTGCATTGAAATACAATAATACTTATTAGTGTGTTAAGAACCAGTTATCGCTTTGTGAAGAAAATCCTGACGTTAAATGAAGGGTGGGGTCTCATTATCTGGAATTTTCTTTAAGAATGACATTAACCATTTATTGAGCTAACGATATTTCACTTTATACCTAATTTAACTTTGAATAATTAGTGTCTTGTCTGTGTCAGTTTCGAGAAAACATCGCTATGGTCAGACTAATCATATAATATGACGATTTTTCTTCACAATAATAGGATATTTTTACAAATAAAATCAATACAAAAATTCTAATTCTAATGATAATATAATAAAATAATAACATTTTATGAATCAAATTAATACTTACACTTGAAGTACATAAACCAGAACCTGTTCGTCATCGCAAAATTATGAGCATGTTTATCTGTAATAGTTTTGTAATATTCCGTGAGCACACTTTTACAACAAAGTGAATATTTGTATTTGATTAAAACACTTTGTACATCTTTTGCATCGCCCCATTGACGACGATGTATCGATTCAATCCGGATACTAAAGCAAGATCATATTCTGTCAAAAAATTGCAATAAGGCAAAATGCAGCGAAACAAAAAGATAATTAACGCTCCTTTACAGAAAAGTGAGGAATTTTGTGCGAAGTTATGGTTGCTAATAATATAATAAAAGTCAACACAAATGTTTTCACCTTACAAAATGAATAATACTATAAAACATTTTATTGTTTGAAATAAAATAGCGAACGGGGAAAATCAAACGCGTATTTAATCAATCGTAAACCAATGCTTATAGTTTGTGAAAATTACTGTTTATTAAACATATTAGATATTAACTCCTTGGAAATGATATTTTGTTTTAATCGCGGGCATAAATCCCGAGCCCGAGTTGTTTTATGACAGGACCTGCCACGTTGATTCTCTTGCAATGGAGGTAATTTAGGTCGACGTTGAATGAAGTGCCACATGATGGAGATTATATTGGGACCGACATAGTTACGCGAGCAGACCTTATAGAGTATGCAGATGTTGGTATCACATGAACAGCAGCTGAATTTGCTTTGAGAGGCAGAGAAGAAAAGAATGTGTGGAGAATTATGTTAAATGGTATCTCATCTCACACCCACAGTGCCAACCCGAAGCAACCTCCATCACTCCGAACCTAGCTCCATAGCTATATGATATCATTTGCTTTATGGTCTCATAAGTGAAACAACTAAAAATGATCATTAATTGGTGTATATTTTTGGATAAACAGTTTATAAGTAATTGATTTAATTGTTTTGCTACTTTCAGTACTTTCAGTGATTGTGGTAATAATACTGTTATATCAAAAAGAGTAATTCAAACTTCACTCTTTCTTGTCTTCTGTTTTACTTCTTACGATTATTTCTTGCGGGTTAATCGTTAAATACCTCATAATTATCCAAAATGGATGGATGTGAAAATCAATTAATGTAGACAAAGCCCCCTATTTTCAGACACAGTTTGGATATTAAAATTATAAAGATTTCTTGAACTTTTTTAATAGTCTTTGTCTATTGCAATCCTAAAAAAAGTGTATATACTCACTTAAAAAAATAGATTAAGACTTTTTTAGAATTGCATATAAACTTTTCAAAAGTAAAGCAAAATGCAACAATTTTCATAAGTTTTTCTTTTTAGTCACACAAACAAGCATAACAATAAACCTTGCATATTATTTACTTTGGATTTATTTATTTGAACAGGATCCTGACTTTTATCAAAAATTAAGAATACTAATAATAAACATGTACAACAAAATTAAAGTAATAAAAAGGTTCTAAAATTAGAAGTAACATTTTACCAAAGGTGGATTTACATGTAAGAAAAGCACCTTTTAACATAACTCAATTACAAAACCCTATTTTGCAAATCAACAATGGACTATTTGCTAACAAATTATTGTCTTACATATTTCTTTTTTTTTTCTAAACCGGTCGTAGTCCATAATAATGTTATAATATATTTAGTTTTTATACTTTATCAAACCCTTCAGATGTTAAAACTAAGGCATAATTTTTCTTGATAACCTGTTTCTATTGTTTTGTTTTTCCTTACGTGTTAATCAACACAACGTGGAACTTAAGGTGGTATGGGACTCCTCCATGTTGTGACGTGCTGTTTAGCGAAATAAACAATAAAATCAAGTGTAATTTTATTAATAATTTCTTTCTTATTATTGTCACATAACAGCGTAGCCCAGTGGGCTGCAGGGTTCACAAAGAAATTTTGCGTCATGAGTTTGAATACCGCTGGGGATTTAAAATTTTTTACCTTTCCAAGCATTTTTAAAACGTATTTTTTTAATGAAATATTGTAAAATATAAAAATTCTAAACCGGTTTAATTATTCAAATTATAATTTACTTAATTCCACATTGATGTCGACAGATGTCCTTACCACCTTAAGATCAAAATACCAATAAAAGTTTTAATGTACCATATTGTTAATGTATATAGTTCATGTATAATGTTTTATATGTATACTGTTTTATATGCATATTGTATTATATATTTATGCATATATATGCATTTTTTATTTTTCAAATTAGAGGATCAGTATATTCGATATGTCATTTTGTTTTTTGAGAATAGCTTTTCGCCTTTTCCCCTCAGGTGTTTTATTTATGTTCTCTAATTGTTTTTTTATTGCATTTTCATTAAAAAATTAAATATTACATTTCTTTTAAGTGTTGATTTTATTTATCTTAACTCAAAGGGCTCTAGCTTACAACAGCACAACAAACAGAAAAATAAAACAATTAAGAATTAAACAAAATATCAATAATCTGAACAAAATTCATTGATTAAATTTAAAAAAAAAATTGTAATGAAAAAAAACCCTAAAAATGTTCGTTATGGACTTATTATTGAACATTCAGCCTTTTGAAATTGCCATACGTGTTTAAAACAATGTAATCACGTATATTCATAAAATGTATTATTTCTCTAAATTCAAAAATTAAAACCAATAAAAAATTACAAATTACCAATCCAGAACCAGACTATATTTTCTCATGATTACTGAAAAAAAATTAAACGCAAAACAAATAGATGTCAGTTTTAAAAATTATAATCATAAAAGTTGTATCTTTATCAATTAATAGAATCAAAAATATTTCATGAGAATTTCAATAGATTAGCTGTATGCTTAATTTTTTACTCTTTAAGCTGTCATTTGATTAAGTTCCTTGGGGTTAGATTTATATATTTTTTTGTACAAACTTTTTCAATAGCGTTTGCGAAGTTTTAAAAACAAAACGGTATACATATCATTTATTTAAACAATTGATATTAATTGCACATCGCGCAAAACTTTCCTTTATAAATTCTGAGGATAATGTATATTCTTAATTTAAACATGTTTTTAGAATGTAGAAGTAAAAAAGAAATTAGTGGAAAAATTATCTAGACTCATTTTATTAAATTGTTGACTTGGTCCAAAATTAAAACATTAATCACATGAGCAATACACAATCGAAGCCAAACAATGTAAACACTTGGCATGTCCTGTCTTTTCATGTTTCAATGAATGAGCTCCTAATAAAACTATTTCTGAGCAATTAAATGAAAATTACAAAATCCACAAAACAGGTTTGCAGTAGAGAATACAAAGCAGTTACTTTAAAGACAATGGACTATATTTAAATTGCTTGAAAAATGTAAAGTGTTTATACGTATCTACAATAACAGGACATTGCTTTGTAATAAGGGATCGACCTTAAGAATGTTAATTTCTTTTAGCTGTAAACAATCTTATTATACAAAAAGCGCTAATATTTTCTAAATAAAAAATCAAATGAACATGCAAAACACTTTTTTCAGTTTAACTTTGATTTTAAAGTATGTAATTCACAAACAGAACTTTGTTCTCATTAGTAATTGTATTGATCATTTAATTGTAAATAGCAAATACTTAGAGCGTTAATTAATTTCGAAAGAATAATAAGAAAACGGGGATACTTCTTTTTGTAGAAAGCTCTATTATAAACAAATTTGTAAGAATCATTCAATCTCTATTCATTATATTAATGTGCAAAATATTTATATTGATATTGTTATTCAGAGGTAAAAACAAGACATTTTTTTTCTTTTTATGTAGTAAAAATTCAAATAAGTAATGGATATCTAAAGAATAAAAGGATATCTTCAAGTCGGTGGCTTTATCATAATCTACATTTGTAAATTATGTCATTTGATATGTACTACTTTACTCTGCAAATAATTTCTTCGGTATCTAAAAAAAAAAAAATAACGCAGTTTTGATTAATGTTTTATTTGCTTGATTTACAAATTATATAGTTGGTTGGGTATTTGTAAATTAATGTTATATTTCCTTTAGCAAGATTATTAAACTTAGTTAGGTCCATTAAACTTTTATCAAAATAACTTTAGTAAGAACTTTTAGCAAAACAGCCTCTTTTAATATTTTCATATCAAAAACAGCAGATATTGAAGAAAGCAAACAACAAACGCAACTGTTTGCCAAAATATTATGCAAATTACTTGGGTGTCTCCATGTGTTTGAATTTACGTTTGTAGACTAATCATAATTACACGTTATTGTAATTAGCGAATAAACGAATTATTTTTGTCGTCTTATAGACCAACATATTGGTTAATTTATCAAATAGCCTTGTCGGCCTTATGGTTATACCTACATTTAAGATTAGTCATTAGAGTCTATCATAGGTATTGGAACAGCGGGATAATTAGCATCACTATAGGTGACGTGGAAAGCAAATCTATTAATAGTAATGGGACACGTGATTTGGCGACAGATGACTGATGTGAAAGGTCTAGGGACAATACGTAGTTTGATCCCTTTGTCTGAGTATGAGAGGGGATATTCTTTGGGGGACCAAATAATCAGATTTAATCCCACCATCAACACACGTTTTGTGGATTCGTGATGGCATCAATGCCTTTTACTTCATACAATGCATTCTCTGTATTTTATGATCACATATTTAAGACATATTAATGCCAAAATCAACGAATAGATAGCATCTTCTGGCCATTAAGAAAGACAATAACCCAGTGTTCTCTTTCGTTCAGAAGAGTTCTATCCTTCAAAGACGATGTGGAAGTTGTTTGTGTCTATGGCCAAAGAAACTAGATATGTCAAAGAAAGAAACATGACTATACACAAATTCTGGCAGTTATTATTCCTGCCCTGTATAGAAGCGTCCAAACCATGTATATTTCATACAACAAAACTAATCACAGATGGGAAACTGTCTTTGAGAAAACCAAGAAGTGTGTGTACTGCCCCAGTTATTTTGATTGCACGTTTACGGAATTACTTTTTGATGCTTTCCCTAATTATTCTTCCGTAAATTACCATGTTATAGCTTTTAAATTACAATATATATCAAAAATTTTAAATTGCGTTTTAAATACACGTCTCTACATACCTCTATAACGATATTTTGAAAATCCATTTGGTACTTCATTATTATGTCCCAATAATAAATCCTTTTCCTTTTCCGGTTACCAAGTACCGTGTTGCTTTCTTAGAACTCCTAGCATCTAATACCTCAGATATCTAAAGGGTTGCTGCAAGAAAAATATCAAAAATGCCCATTAAAAATTTCTTTAATTATACACAGTTTATAGCGCATTCATATTGTGTTCCTCGGTGTTTTAGGGCTTTTCTGCTTCATTTTATGTGAAAAATCTCATATGTTACGGATAATGAAGTTGGATATGAGATTTGATATAAAAATAAAACAATTATGACGTAAAAATTCATGAACTCTGCTATAGGGGTAATATTTGTTACAAGTTAATGATAAGTGCCACGTTAACTATATTATCAGTTAATTTAAGATTAAATAAAACCCTGCGCTGGAATTTGGCACCGTGTTGCTGATATCATAAGACAGTTTAATAGAGAATGTGGCGACGCCTGAGAACCACTAAATAAATTAACAAACTACAACTGAATGAATACAAAATTTATTAGGAAGGTTTTATAATATTTCATTTATGTAATTGTCGACTTCATTAACAAATGAAATTTACGTCGACTCTGAAATCAATGGTCATGCATCAATGAAACATCAAGTTAAGAACTGCACATAAAATAACACGATTCAAATTCAATAATAAAATTTAGATTTCGAGATGCATTCAAATGAACGATTGACTGTTTTGGTTGAAACTATGGTTGCGATAGTTTGGTGGATTAAGCTTTTCCTGGGATGGACCCTCAACTTGTGTGGCGGCGACCTACCCGACATAAAATTATCAGTGGTTCCTATCTTTACAAAACCTACTGACGCTGGCTGAAGCAATCGGCAGTCATCAAAGAGTCATAAAACCCCCATATAAACGTCTTCACCGTATTCCACCAAGGCGAAATGTGTAACGTTACGTTTAAATAGAATTTAATTGACACTAATAATCCAGCCTCTTTCTTGAAGTATTTCCATGACGAGCATAATTTTTTTGTCAAAATTTTAATTACTGGTTAAGGTAGCGTTCCAATAACAGTTATTTATATTGCAGCAATTTCAATTAAATGAGAAATATCATACAATGAATCAAATATCTAGGTGAATCGAATATATTATTACTATTTAATGAAAGACTCTGTCTAGTTTTATAGTTAACCCAATTTAGTTTTTTACCAGAAACGTCTCAATGTATAGATCTATTATAGGGGGTCATTTATGTTATTCATACGAAAAATATATAAGGGCCACAAATATTACCAAAATTGCTTAAAAGTAATGGAAAGAAATGTTTTTCCTTAGTGAATGATTTAATAGTAATTTTTAAAAATTGAGACATGAAAATATGCTTTTACAACATAATGATTATTTTTCCTTGGTGAGACGAAAAACACACTGAGTGACTTTGGAATATACGAAACCAGCATACATGTAGTTCATGTACGTGTTCTAAATATTTCTAAGTAAATTATTTTCCCCAGAACTTTTATTTCTTTTAGGATCAAATTTTGCAAAAGCCTACATTATTCTAAGAAACCTTTTTATTCAGCTTCTTAAGAGGAATGTTAAGTATGGATAAGGATTCTTGACGGTATCAAATGAAATCATAAACATTTTTAAAATTTTTTTTAATTTACCCTTCTTTGTGTTTAAGGTCATGACACGTTTCTGACTTTTTAAACAGAGAAGTTTATAAGAGTATACTAAGAAGTTTCACATTTATGTGAAAGCCGTCGGTGAGTTAAATGATAAAATAATAAATAATTAAGTATCTTTTTCGATACAGAGCCTCTGGTTCAAATATAAAGATAACAAATTTAAAATTTTCATATTTATATTTATTTTAACATTGGAACTCGGACATAAACTTTGTTTACAATATAATTGCAAGGAGAGCTGCAATTTTCAACAAACAATAAGCACCGATGTAATGTATCTCTGTCTTTCGTCGTTTAACTATTATCAGTTTGGTAAAGTATATTGATCATGATTGTCCATTTTGTGCTTTTATTTAATGGAAAAGACGTTCATAAACAATCAGGTTTAAGAAAGAAAATTGCACCTTATGTCTTCATGCTATTTACATTCACAGTAATGTATCTGTTTTGAAAATGGAAATAATTAATAAAATTTATTATTATATTGGTTTTTACACCAAAATTCATATGTTACATTTTCCTTGTTTATTATTTTAATAAATTTAATAAAATGTACAAACAATAAAGATAAAATAATAATAATGATGAATCATTTTTCGTTTTGTTCCAATAGATTACGCTGTTTAATATTAGGCTCTCTGGTGTTCCAATACATCCGATGTCAACCCTTTTATATGTTATAAACCAGAATCGTAAATCGCAAAAAATTGGACAAAAAGCATGAGATCTTTAGAAGTTTAATAAAAACATTTTTTTAGAAAAGCATTCAGTTGAATATATATTTTTTTATTTTTTACTACCAATAAAATGAGACTCGACTGAAATATTTATGTGAAAGGTTTATTTCCTTTTAACTTTATCCCCGTAAATCTTAGGAAGCAGCGACCACCCAAGGGACAGTTGGACGGACTCTCTTGAGAAAACCTTGAGTCTGACGCACATTTACCAAACGTAAGTCCATCAGTATATCTTAAGTTATCATTTAAAAAAAAATTAAGTAAAAAACAGGTTATGTAAATAGTCTTCCGGGTAATCGAGACACAATAGCTACAGATTATATTAAACTAAACAAGTATTTTATTTTATTACTTTTATCGTTAACGATATTAAATGTATATTCATATTTTCGTATTTAATGGCAAGATGTACACGTTTTTTTTTCAATTAATTAGTGTATATATTATTGATTATTCAATTGTTGAAATTTTTGCTCAGAAATTCATAATTTAAAAATTGAGTTTCCTATATGATTAATTAAAAACAAAAATAACTATTTAGCATTCTATTTCCTAAATACTAGTAACAATTGCAGGGGATATTTGCATATAGAATGGAGATATACGTATGCCCGTCTCATTCGTTTCTCTTGATTTTGAAAAGCTTGGTATATAGTAATGCATATGTTAGCTCGTGTAAGACGTATATCATATCGTCAATCCGCCCCGCCACCATTGCTATTCGTATTCTGTTTTTCTTGGCGCTGTGGGTGTTTAGACGATTTCAGATATTCGTTCCCCTGATTACTCTTTTTATGGCATATATATTCTCTCCTATGAGACTTGCATCTGGATAAATTTCTCATTATCTCTGCTCAAATATTTTATCAAGCTTAAACTTGTGCTTTTATTGGCTACAAAAGAATAAGACTTAATTTGTTCCACTGGTTTGATGAGATTCATCAGGAGAGTGCGTGTTGCATCAAGTTCTGGTAGATACTATTTAATAGTAATCCAAAAAAATGTCTGTGTGAGCAGATATACAGAAAAAGGGTGATGAGATATTGGGTACATTTTTTAAATCTTTAATTAACTATGCTTTAACACTTTACTTAAATGAAGTTTTTGTCATTCCCCCAATTTTTCTGCAATATATTTTTTTTTAAAAAGTTTCGATGAATAAAAATGAAAGCAAAATTAGAATAAAAGCAGTGTTTGATAATGCATTACATAATGATATCTGTATTTGAAAATCTCATTTTGCATTTTGGAAAACGAAAAGTGAGATTTGTTGTTATTCTTCCAATAACACATAAAAACCAGTTTGAAATATATATTAGTTTGTATTTACAAAAGGTACTGGACATCTCTCTCTAAGAATGAACTTGCTTATATCATCTTTAAGTCAGTATCCGCCTTTATCGGCTATGATGAATTAAGCAGTCGCATGCGCTTGGTATCATGGGTTAACGGAATGAAGAATATATATATGTGATATTAAAGATAATCGTTTCCGTTTGTGAAAGATGTGAAGAAAAACAAAGCTACAACACCCTTCCTTCTGATGAAGTACTTTGATAGGGGGGTGAAGCATAAAAACGCCGCACCTGGCTACTTTGAGTTTTATGTAGACATCATGGTTCTTTCTTTGCTATAAGACGATAGGAAGGACATCCACACATATATCAAAGTTTTGAAAAAACTGTCGAACACAATAAAGAATGGCTCTATCATCAAACTAAAACGGTATCTTTGTATTGTTTGTAAAAGGATGAGAATCTGTGATACAAACGTTGTATTGTAGCGTCAAAGAGTAACGAAGATTTGTATTATTTGCATTAACTACTCAAAATGGAAGTTGTTAGAGTGTAGAATAGATATAAAATTGTTAAAATAAGCATTCCCTTCGGTTTATGAAAATTCGGGTTGATGCCTGTCTCTTTCAATAAATGAAACCTAATAAAATAAGGTGTGAAACTTTGTTCCTTTCCTCAGTACAATTAATCATTTGAATGAAATCACGTGTAACCAAAAAGCAAAGTTTTTTGTTGATATATTTCTTTTTTTTTTATTATTACAAAGTAGAGCATGAACATTTTATGTACCAATAATTAGGTGTACAGGAACTAAACGTATCTTGCGTTGATAACTTGCATAACCTCACAAGTATTTTATTTTTCAACAATATTACTATTACTTGTTCTTGAAGACACTTGAGTTTTATGCTGTAAAATTATCGATATAATTTTAATGTTCATATATTTCCATAGCAAAACGCTACGTTTCTGGTTATACCAAATCATTTTTTAAACTTTCAACTAAGTTTATTGTAGCAAAGATACAAAATTGTAATAAATTTGCCATTGCGTTATTGTAAATAAAACAATTAAACAAAATATCTTTGAAGATAACCAATTAATAAATGGATATAACGAATAATATAAGCATATACTATGTTCAAATTTAAACTTCCAAGTCCAAAGAAATTAAAGATTCATTACAACCTTTTTTGGTGATAAAGTGTCACCACTTAAATCTATGTAGCAATGGTGACAACAAGTTTTCTTAGTCAATAGACAGGTGCATGTTAAGTTCAGAATAGTCAAATTCAAATTAAATGGATGGAAAGCAAAGTTTCTTAATTATGCTGACTGAATGCTGAGATAAAGCGTATTAAAAGCCTTTGTAACGATAAAAATGTACGTTTTCTTCTCAAAAAGAACGAATGATACATTTTGCTTTCATGTCAACAAAAATATCGATATCATTGCAAAAGCTTCTAGAGGATTTAAAGAAAGAATCAATACTGAATATTTCACTTATACATTGCATTAGAGACGAAATATATATTAACTTTAATACAGATTTACTCTTCGTTTGGTTAATTGTCTTATTGCTGAGTTTAAAACTGATTATTGTTTTGGTTGTTTTGATCAATTTAAAGTTCGTAAAACTGTCCATAATGTTTAAAGGTAGTATTTTTGTTGTCATCCTTGCCTTTACATAGATATGAATATCATTTTAAAACTTAATAAAACCATATTCTGGAAAATCAATGGCATAAGAAATTATCATTCATTTGTTTTATTTCATACTTTCTACTATTCAAACCTTATTGTGTTGCCTCTTCACTGCGCCCGAAGAGATAAGATTTTAACCTCTGAACGGTAGCGCAACTCCTCGATTGGCACCTACATTGACTATGTATGCCCTATAAGATATACTGAGGCAAAGGCCATGTGACTGTTTGACTGTTAGAGACTGATTTTTGCAAACAACTCTTTCAATCTGAATCAACATTCTTTCTCAACAGATGCTAAGTTTGTTGGCAAAATCGATTATATACTTCATTATTCATTGCCTCAATTTCACATGATTAATTAAAGTATAATAATATTTTTCAACTTAAATGGTATGTCTAGGAACTACCATCAAATTTCTACTTAGTCATGTCAAGGGACATTCGTGCTTCAAAACATCTCATAAAATCAAAGGCATCGACTTTAGAAAAGAACTTTCTTCTACGATTTAATTATGGACTTGTATTGGGTTTCTGTATGAATGCAACGTGCTATGAGAATCTTATGTCCGATGGTCACGCCAACATCCGGTGGTTTTACACGCCGAAATCTGATGGTGAGTGTGCAGTCGCCAAAAAAGTCCAATGGTCTACAAGAAAGCGTCAAAGTGCGATGTTTTTTCCCGCCAAAGCCTGATGGTTCTTAATATATTCGTAAAAAACATATACGAACATTGGTTACGTTTACCAAATGCAATGGTTCGTACAATTGTATTAGCGCAAACTGCATGCGTAAATGAATCGGGAAGAAATGGAAAATAACAATGCTTATTATGGCGCCTTAGGTTTAAACGCTAAATCTGATCATTATTGACTAAGTTGCAACATTGTTGCATAACAAATATATTTTTACAAGATGATTATCGAAGTATTTTCGAAGACTTAACCATAGTCGAGACTGCTTGCGCATATCATAACTGTATGTACCTAATTGTCTACGGACTTTTGCGGTTTTTATTTTCCCGATTACGACAAATAGCACACGGCGGGTGTGACCGGTCAGCAGAGGATGCTCACTCCTCCATGGCACCTGATCTTGGAGGTCCGTGTTGCTCTGGTTTGAATTTGTGTTTCGTTTTATGGATTTTTGAGATGATTGATTGTTTGTTATTGTCATTTTTTCATGAAGTATGTTGACAGAGGTAACACTTTTGCATTGGACACAAGAAAGAATATCCAATGAGTTATTATACTTTGTTTTGTACACAAAACCGAAGAAAGCCCAAATGAATAGGGTGAACAAATGTATTAGGTTTTGTATTTCGTTTTTTATAAGTTCTAAGTATGCATTCTGTTTTTATTTTATTGGAAACAGACGTAACAGTACATTCTCGTTTTGATATTTGATTCATGTGCGTGTTTTTACAATGAAATATATAGTTTTATAAACAGTAGATTTTGCTTTATTGTTCACACGTTTGATGTTATTTGGAAATAAACATTTAAATCGTAGTAACAAGTGTTAAGCCTCCTTCAGTTGCGTACGGAATTGTTAATTGGAGACATATACAAAATCTTAAAAAGCAGATAGATTGAAATAACACCAGAAAGTATATGATGTCTCATATTTGCTGCTTTAATAAGATGATTGAACAACATTTTACTAGATTTTAGATAAGTTACTAAACACTACATAAATATATAAAGAATATATGTTTATAGTAAATGATGTAACATTATATCAGGTTCAAAAATATACTTCCACCTGTTCTTGGAATTGTTTGTTTTGTCAGTGTGTTTGCATGTTTATAATAGTTGGGAAAACGTGTTACATTTACTATCTTCCCTTTAAAGAAAACAAGAAATCATGCTTTCTATAAAACTTCGAGCTTTATGTTGGACATATAATTATTCTTAGAAGAATATATTTGAAATAAAGCCCAATTTATCTAAAATACATTAAGAAATATGTTAATTATGTACAAAATTCTTAGGAAAAAATGGCTCTGTGAAATTAAATCTTGTTCAAAAACTATACGAAAAACTATTTTTAGAGTTGTTATTATAAAGTTTAGTAAAGTTAAATGTATTTTAAGATGTAAATGCACATATGTAACCTTTGGTGAATAAGAACCTATGATCTAATAGTTTACTAATGAAATAAATTCTAAAGAAATACTAGTAAAAAAGATAACAAGAAGAAAAGAAATGTCACGACAAATCCACTCGTTGAAGCAAATGCCGCCAAAACGGAACATATGTCCTTTTGGGTTTTTTTTTCCATCTTACATTGCGTTCTTTTCTTTATGTATTTTGTACATTATTTTGTACATTATTGTGTTTAAAGTGACATATAGGCCCGACGGGCCGGGTGTTGACCTTTTCGAGTTTTTCTTTTTGTCAATTTTACAATGTACTGTAAATACACATGTCACTATAAAAATAAATTACTTACTTACTTACTTACTTACTTACTTACTTACTAGACACTTTCAAAACTTACTCAAACATTGCTGTATGATACATCATTATATTTTTACTCAAACAACAATACTACAGATAGGATTGGTTTGTTTTAAAATAAAAGTTTTTTGAATAAACATTCCGGAAGCATTTGTTTTGAAAACAATCACTACGTTTTGATAATGCATAATTAAAAAATGTATTAAAAAAAAAAAAAAAAAAAAAAGCAATAAATGCTATTTTTGTATATTGTACCAAAAGATTCATATTATTTAAAACTTAAGACAAACTCAAATGATAGTTTAATCGACGGAGTCTCTCAAACTTTTACCCAGTTTTAATTGTATCATAACATGTTTGAAGCTAATTCATCAGAATAAAAAATCCAAAAGGAAAGACTACGAATAGAGTATGTAAGTAATTGAACCTCTTTCATGTCATGTGTTATGATATATACTGCCGTTAGACACTGATTGTTGAATTAATTTCAGATTTTGACCGGTATACATTGATTGATTAAAATATTTTCACGTGTTTAAAATTTTCAAATTTTCAAATTTTTCAATATCTGACCAAAAATAATCTTTTATAATTTTTGGAGAGGAAAAAAATTATAAAAGCCTCAGCTGGACTCGATTTCATGACTAACAGATTCATAGTTAACGCTCTAATAAGTGCGCTAATTTGTTAGAGAACAATTTTGAGATAGAACATATTTATAAATTATACTTGATTTTAATGTTTATTTCAACAGGAATTACGTCACAGTATTGAGGTGTCCCATACCACCTTAATCATTTTATGTACTGCAGCCTCACATTTCAATATCTTACCAATGATGACGATGCTAATCCGTCTGTTGACGTCCATCGATGTTAGCACTCTCAAAATTAAGCATTGTAGATTTTAAAAAATAAGTTAAACTATGTATATTTTTTACGACAGATAACAAATGTTTGGTGTTTGATTTCTGCTCAGGAAGACCTGAGATACGTACATGTATTATCAATATGATAAATGCCAATCTTAAAGTGCATCATCAGTTCGATCAAATCCAGTTGAGATGCACAATATCTACTTTTCTGCCTATCCTACATCATAATACCGGTATGTCATTATAGCATTGAATCATGATTTTTTTAAGTATACAGTCTCATAACTGCAGCGGTGTGTGCATACAAATTGAGTAACACGCGTTATATTTACATTTTTTAATTTCTTGCCTTGTCTGCAAATGTGATTTATACCTTAAAATACCTATCTTATCCTAAGGGTAAGTTAATAGTAATTGAAGAGCCACAGTAACAGCCACAAGCGTGAACTTTGATTTTCGCTTGTGACGTTGTAGTTTACAGCGATCAACGTTTGTGACGTCATAATAAAACTCGTCATTTTAACCTTTGAGTACCTAGTGATTAGTTGTTGCATTTAGAGGCATTTAAAGATCACTGAATTTAATGGAAAAACACAGTAGAATGTAAATATATTGTATGTTGTACCATAGTGGTGCTTGCTGACGTCATTAATATGCTATTTTTAGAGTATTTAAACAACATCCACACACAGTTGCCAGTTATGGGACTAGAGAATTGGCAATATCGCGTAACATTTTCAAATGGAAAAAAATATATCAAAATTCAACTTGAATTCTTTTTAAATAATCATTAATGCTTACATAGGGTATTTATCAATCTATTTTTTTTTTTTAACGAAGTGTTTACAAAAATTCGTAAATACTTGGTGAAATAATCATTAACATACAAAATTTATAAAACTTTATAAACAATTATTCTGAAGTATTTGATACTATTTCACTTGTCATGCGTTCATATATGCGTCATTTTGTCAGATTTCTTATATGTTCTAGTCTTTTGTTTTTTTAATTTTCTCTATTTATTTTATTTTACTATTTTTTTTTTTTTTTTTTTTGGTATAATGATGGAAAAATAAAATTTATTTATTTTGTTTTGAGAGTTGCCAGCAAATGTGAGGTTTATAAAAAGGGGGTATTCGTCTTATGAAGATTCGGACCGAAAAATAACCAGTATTTTAGAGCTTTCTGAACCACGTCCAATGTTATTCAAATGATTCCAAGGTAAAGAGATCACTCCAAATATATACCATGTAGCTTTGATAACGATACCTGAAGGAGAGATCATTTTGTGATAAATTTATCATAATTTATTAAGTAAAACAACTTGAGAACAACAGAACAACAATTTACTAAAGATCGCAATATTTTGTACGAAAATAATTGTGTTTTTTGGCTTGGTATAAGAATTAAATATTAATAAAGAATCGAAATAATTTGTGATCGACTTGACTGGACTACATAAAGAAATCTTATGAAGAGCTACATTTTAAAAAATTCTGAGGTTTTATTTTTTTAAATAATGAAAGAAAATCAAGAATAGTTTAAACACATGAAATCAAATAGTATAATCAAAGTCTAGTAGTGTATAGATTATTATGAAGCTTTGTTGATGAAGCAATCATTTTCATAATGCATGTATAAGAAATATGTACAGTGATGATTTTCTAAGAGAATTAAAGCAAACATCTCCGATAAAAAAGATCAGTTAGGGATAATATACATAGTTGTAAGCTTCCATCTTATAAAGAAAAGATATTGATTAATATTATGTCAATCTCTAAGATAAATATAATAAATAAACTTAAACGGGCATAGTCACAATTTTAGTCAAATTTTATTCTTCTTTTTCTTCTTTATTATGCTTTAGTAATGCATTTCTAATAACCAATTAAAATTTGACTGACAGTCTTAGAGTTAAAGGCAAGATACAAAATGTGCAATTCTTTGTAATGAAAAAATGACAATAACAAATATAAACTATGACAATAAATAAATATAAACAAGGCTCGAGTCATGTTTTTGTTAACATTGGTTCAATATACCTGTACACGTTCGTTTTTAATTTTAAGGTATTTTTTCCAGCTGTTAATAAACAGTTCTTTGCATTTACCACATTCATTTTAGGTCTAAACCTGGAATTTTTTTTATCAGTTTCAAAATGTAAACAAAAACATGACATAAGCTTTGTTTACATAACATAGACTGGGGAATTGAGCTCTTTATATTGCCTATTACTTGAAGACTGACTCAAATTTTAGTTTACAATTAGAAATATCTTACTAAACATTAAAAATGGAAAGATGAAATTGACCAAAACCGTGACCATGCTCCTTTAAATCTAATATTTAATGATATTTAATGGAGACATAATTCTAAATACATTGGTTGAAAAATAAGTAATCAGTTTTATCTTTAAAAAAGAAATGTAATGACAACATATTTAAAAGATAACAATTACTTGGTCTATGTTTATACAACCATAATTCGGACAGGACAGAAATGAGCGAATGATCATTTTGAAAAAAAGAATATTCTACTGAAGCAAATAGAATAGGAGTCGAGAATGCATATACTAATGACTGCTTTACGAACAGTATATTCATTTATAACTAGAAATAACCTATTCAAGATGATAATTGATTATGACAGTATATTTCTAATGATATCATACGTAATACAAATGTTCTAATGGGACGATTGATTTATATTAATTTAAAATATTTTCAGAGTATACATTTTTATAATAGTGTAGATTTAATTGATAACGTTTGATTACGTAATTGGAAATGGTGTTAAGATGGTTGCACATGAATTTATTCCGTACTGTATGTAGAGCTCCCAGCTCTGTAATAAATGGTCATTTTTTAAATTTGGTATCTACTATGTAACAATCTGAGATGTTGTTGCTCCGAAATTTAAACAATAACAAACTTTAAACAGAAACCCATATAGATTTATCTATAAAGATATGAAATTATCCTTCATTTGATATTAAAGAAGCGCTTTGTTCACCCAAGACTGATGCTCCTTATACAAAAATACGCTATATGTTGAAAATGTAGATTGTTTTGCTCCATTAAAGAAAACGGTATCCTTTAAAATGGTATCACTGATATCCTATAGTGACGTCATGCAAACAAATAAGTGTTTATTCAGCGTCACGTACAAAACCTTTCCATTAACGTTTTGTTTAATGTAAAATATTGACGTAAACGTTAACGTAACTACGAATTTTGAGGTAAGTTTAAATCTCTCTTAGTCTACAAGCAATCCTGGAAACTTTCAATACCTGTATTTTCAATTGTTAAACGGTTCAAGCCCAGGAAAAGACGATTTTGCTTGCTCCAGCTGTTGTTACATGGTGCTGCCATAGGTAAACGTCAGTCAGTTGTGAACGGGATTCGAACTTAACAACCTTTAAACCGATCCGTTAAAGGTTAGAAAGGATACCTTGAGATATCAATGTCAATAATAAGTTCATTATATTCAAAGTACGGTAATCGTTGTAAATTCTATAAATGTACAATGTTTTTAAAAACTCATTTAATGTGAAATATGTATCCTATGCGGATATCGAACTCGTGACTTTAAGTTTAACGATTGCGTTAGCTCCTTTATATCAGTATTTTTAAAAAAAATTGTATTGAAAAACGTTTCTGAATGTGAATATGTCCCAAAGTTCTTTAAAATGAAAGTTTTCTGAATGATTGAGAGTGATAATATTCTCAAACTTTGTCTCTGAGAAAAATTGCAAATATTACATATATTGGTTAATTTTTTTCTCGACTTGCTAAGATCTCTCGATGGCCTAAATTATCAAGTCGCGAATTATAAGAATGTTTACAAAAACAGATTCACTGGATATCAGAATTTTATTTCAAAAAGACGAATGTTCTTGTTTTTTTAGTACTGATTTAGTTCATTGCTTAAAATTAATTAAAAACATTAAATTTGATGTTTATCAGAATTAAAGTAATCTACTTAATGTATTGATTGTGCATTACGTTATGTAGACGGTGTCATAGTTACACCTCACTGAGTAATCTTTTGTGTAAGCAATCTAACATTATCATTTGATTGTCTCTCTTTTTGCTCATTCTGTGAAATCTGACACCTTCGACTACTCTTATTGATCTTAACTTTAAAAATAGCCATGTATGGTCTAATGTCCCTACACTCTAACGGGAAATTTTTAATGAACGAATCATACTTAAGATAGTTAACATATTCAAGAGTGGACAAATAACAATGTCAGTGTTGTAACGTCCGATTATTGTTTTGTCTCCATCAAGGACAGAGAAGATGTAATATATCTGAATCTAAAAATCATTTTAAATGGGTTTTTTTTATTCATTCAAAACTTCAATTCATGGCAAAAATACCAATATTTTCCCATAATGCGCAAATATAGTTTTACCTCTTGATAGTTAATTAGAAATCATAATATAAAGTGGTTTGGGTGTCATAGGCACCGATACCTTAATTGATTTTTACGAGGAGAAAATTTGTAGACATCTTCCCTTTGATTTAATTTTTTTTTCTATCGGAACTTTAACCGTCAGCGAGTGATGCTAACTTCCTCTGACATCAAAGAAGGCTTATCGGGAATCGGTATCAAACAAAAGATTTTAATTTGCTCGTAAAGTGAATTTCATTCTGTGTGGCAGACGTAAGCGATTCCTGTGTTTCATTCCATAAACTTCGTCAAAAGCGGAGTATGTAAACATCTTCAAAGACCGCATGGTTTTATTGCAGGAATTATTGGCTTGGTTTTATGTTTTTCTGGTATGCAATGGTTTTTACTTTTGACACTTTGAGGTATATCTATATATTTATTGAGCTCAGACCAAGATTTTATGTTTCAATATACTGTTTTTGTGTGTTGCATGTATACCTCATCAAGGTTTGATTTTCTATTACTCACAGATCTTTTTTAAATGTCTGTAACTAGTCCTTCACAGAATAATCTTTAAAAATGAACAAGTATCTGTTTTACAGGAACTTCAGCTTTTGTATTTTTTTTTATTCTAAATTTTTTGAGGAAAATTTGTTGTTTATTTACATTTTTTCATATTTTTTTCGATCAATTTTTATTTGATATCAATAATTTAAAATTCATTGGAACAAAATAATTATTTTTCCTAATTGATAAGTTAAAACATTTCAAAGAAATGATTGTTAATATATTAATAGACGATCACAGAATAATGCATTTAAATTATTTATAGATTAAAACATTGAAAAATTCAATTTTTGTTATCTTTCGGAAGTCCCATGTACCTGTTTTGGCAAATGAAATGCTTTATCTAATACATACTTTTTATCATATATTAGTTATATTTTTGGTTGAAATTTTGATTATTTCTCTGATTTTGTAGGAACATGTTATAAGATGAATTGCTCTGCCATAAAAGCGTTCAAATAATTTTAATTAACAATGGTAATAAAAAAAATCATAAAAATTAGGATTAAGAAGTTGCTAATTTCACGGCCATTTTACGCTCGTCTCGGGAATGTGAACTCCTTAATACCATCATGTTTTCAATGAACTTCGGACTGGTAGACGCATGAACTGAGAATCAAAATAGACATTTGCCTTGGTTTATTTTTTATTTCTAAATCAGCTGTGAATGCACAATTCAGTTCAATGCATTAATTACAAATAGAAGGATGGAAAATTCCAAATGGAAGCTTTTAAAATAACAGAATGATTACCACATTTTTTCTTTCATCTAAAATGTATCGAACTATAATGACATCGGTAAAAAACTTTGACTTCTTCGTTTAATTAAGGATAATTTAATTTACTTTCTCTGTGAATACGTTGATTTTTCTAGTTTTTTTCTTTTAATATCAAATTAACAAAATATTTAATAGTTTTTTTTATTCAATATTTGCTTTCAGCCTTACATAGTGAAATCAAATTTATGATATAAAAACGAAACTCTGCCAAAACTTTAAGCATTTATATATAATGAGTTAATTATAAGTGAACAATAAACAATAATTTTTTCTAATAGATTTACCACTGTAAAAAAAAAAAGTAACCATAAACTAGAAAACAAAAACAAAATAGATTATAAATTTCCTTGTATCGTTCATGAAAGTTCCTGTTTACTTTTTACATCTGATATTATAGCTTGAATTTGTTTACCTAAACTCTTATGATGACTCTTTACTTTATAAGTACACGTAACCATACAATTATATTACGCAGTCATACCTTTACAAAGTATAAAATCATAATTAGTTTTTCTTTTAAGCTTTTTGAATTTCACTATTACTAAGGAAATAAAAATATCATTTTTTGTATCAACCAAATGCATAACACTATCTTTAATAAAATATGTAACGTTAAATGCATTTGTAGGATGTCATCTAACGTTGATTTGTTTTAAATTTTTCACAGCATATTATAGGTGTTTTCTTTAATCAAAACATGTTACAAATTAATTTTATTATACATTAATACTTTCTACACACTTTCTCACAGAAAGTTTTAGACGAATATTGTTTTCAGGGCTTGTATTAATAGGATTTTTATGGTTTATATCGTAACGGATTTGATTTATTCCTTCGTACAATAATTGTAAGAGTTCTATTAAAAAAATATTTTCGAAAAAATTGTTAGAAACATAACCGCAAGAAGCTGATAACGTTTTTATAAATCACATTCAAAAAATAAATTTTATAAAATAGTTTTAAAATTATTTTCGAAAAAAAGAAGCAACATCTTTAATACTGACCAGATTAAAATAAAATTATTGAATATTATAAAGACCTTCTCTATTGCCATCTATTGTAAACATTTCATAGATCATATTCTTTCAAAAAACCAGCATACACTTTAATGTTACGTACCTCGGTATAAATGTTTATCATACGTACATGTGTTGATACAAATAAAAACGTACTTATACATTTCAGTTAAAATTTAAAAATCGTTTAGTCACGTGGTCGTTTGACCATGTATTTCCCGTAGATATCTATAGAACGTGGTAGTTTATGTTAAAAATGATGGTGCAATATTTTATTTTATAACTAGGTACGAAATATTCAGAGTTATTTACACGTAATAAAATGTTAAAGGCTGAATTTAAAAATAAAATAATTTAGATAATATGTTGGGGGTTGTTGTATAAGTTACTAGTACACTATATGTAGATAAAACACGTGAATAGGCAACTCGTGTAGATAAAACATACTTTTATTCATTAAAAGGCTAAGGGTAATAAATTCATACTCTTCTCAATATTCAAAGGCCCACCTGTGCCATTAAAATGTGCGAATTATAGTAGATCTATTCTTACTTCATTTTTTATTGACTTTTTTACTTTTACAACATATGTACACATATGGCATGATATATAATGCATTTGTTTAGGCATATTATAGAATCTTTAAATTATTACTAATTAATTATATAATTTTGTACAATTCCTATGTAGTGAAAGCTGATGAGAGAGAGAGAGAGAGAGAGAGAGAGAGAGAGAGAGAGGAAGTGTATACACGTATAAGCCATAACATTTTTATTTTCACATTCCTTATTTCTACATTTTTCAACAGCAAATGTTTCTCGGTTAAGTTAAAAGTCTTTCTGTTGTGACATTTTTCAATGCATGTATATTAGGTATTGGATTACTTTTATATTTATACAAAAAATAATTATTTTTTGGTAGCCTTTGAGACGGACAACTACATATGTAGGCGTTGTATTAATTTTTTAACACCGTTAATGAAATATAGAGAATGAAAAAATGGTAAGTAAACTTCGGTAATCGGGATATTGGTTATTACATACATCTAATTAACTCAATTCCTGTACAAAATTATAGTTGAAGGAATAAACATGTACAGTAATGGTTAAAATACAAACAAAGGTACTAACCGATAAAAGATGTCATTTAAAAAAGATGATAATAGTTCAATGTTTATAAGTTTTCTTTATATATCACTTTTAGATAAAACAAAATGTAAAATGATTTACATGCGTAAAACAAAATACCTTTAAATTAAACAATATGACTAATGAACATGGCATTAGAAAAAAGAAACAGTTCAGATACAAAAACTATTTCAAGTAATTTATCAAAATTGTTAAAAGCTTTTCAATCGCATTGGGAGGTAGAGAATGAATGAAGATGGATTACGCTGACATTGCAAATACAAATAGTTTTGGCGGTAACATTGTTCCATTGTAAGAAACATACGGTGAATTAACATAAAAATGTCACCAAACTCGCCTATTTGTTTGGAATAAATATGACTGTTTCATGTTTCAAATTAATCGTAATATAATTGAAAAATCATGAGATTCTTTATAAATGTTTGACAGTTCGTCTACCGATACCGCGGGAGCACTGATATTTCTCATCCTCTATCTGTCATCTGTAGAAATGAAATATTAGCCTGCTGGGTTAACAAACTATCAGCCTACATTTGTTGTTCTCAAGGACGGTGTGGTATAAATAACACAGCACAGAATCAAGTAACTGTATTTTGTTTTAATGGGTCATTCATTACAAACCATCTTTAATCAGTTATTCTGCCTATTACATAATTATATTTAATTAAAAATCGCTTTGTTTCGTTAGCAATCATAATAGCGTATATTTTACCAAATAGTTTAATCACAAAGTAAACCTCTTGGTGCATTACGTTCGACCTGATAAAGAAAAAGAAACTGTCGTGTCGGAAAAGATTACATAGAAATTTAAGATTTGACTTTTGCACAAAACGTGTAAACATTCATTGCAATACTCAAGATGAACGTGCTTTTTCAAAGATAGTAAACGCGTTTTAATTTTGATGTAAGCTACTTCATCACTGTTTAGACGTTAATGTCCATGGATGAAGAGCTTATCAAATTTTCATAGAAGATAGGGTATCTTCTATTTATTCTTTTTTAGCATATATCGATTATATAATATAGTCTGAGATCATCATTGACACTTGCATGAGTACTGTTTTCTCTGGTGCAGTTTAACCATAAGTAATGTTATCATAATCAAAACGGTAATTTTCTTTATTTTTTTTATTTTTTTTTTTTTGTTATATTGCTTATATTCGTTCCCTTATCACTGATACAAAAGAGAGATCCGATCAAACCTGAATCAATCTTGAGCATGAAATGATTTATGCCAACTATAAAAGGCGTGTTTTATATCATTGACGTAGAAACAAAACCAACAACACACCCTTCACATGGAAGTGTCCTAAGGTTTTGATAATTTGTCTTTGTAAAATGGGAATAATGAACTAATAATAGACCGTGTGACTAACTAACGGATAATCCAAACATATATGCATGTAATTTTTTTTTAAACAAGAAGGATGCTGAATGATTGGCAGTGTTTATCTTATAAAACACCAATGGGGTGGATTTTATTATCTACCCGATTTAGTCTTGTTAAAGTTAAAAATTACAAAAAAAATTAAAACCTATCGTTGGGAAATTCATTTTCGAATGTTTTTATCTATTTTCCTTTTCATTCGTTTTTCTTTTTCCAAAAATACTAAAAGTCTTACTCCTGATAACATAACCATTTGAACTGGTATTTTCTTGAACTGGTCATATCCGGGTTTTTGTCTTGAATTAGATTTTAGTTGGGCATGATCACAATTTCGTCAAACCATTTTGAATTAATTCTACTTTTCAGTGTTATATAGATACCTAAGGTGTTTCTAATAGTCAATCAGTGTGTTTTAAGCGCAATGCAAAGCTCGGAACTCTTTGCTATGCTTATAAAATTAGTGCCATATTTTTGGTTGCTTAGTTTTTATATTCTGGAAATCGCTTTATTTTCCTAAAAGTTTTCTATCTAAAATTCAAATGAACTCAGTTTAAAAGTTTCTAGTGATTTCCAGTTCTTAATTTGGTCGTATCTATATTTGCAAAAACATTTTTTCCTAAAATGAACCTGTAAAATAGCAAAAACGTTTAATTCTGTGTGAACATTTTAATGGCGCCCATAATAATAACTGCACGCGCTTATCGTTTGACGGTTGCTTATTGTAAACATAAAAACACAGTCATATTAATAATTCTGAACGATTTGCTATTCTCAAATGTAAATATAAGTACTAAACAGCAATGTTAAAAAGTTCTTCACAGGATTTGATCACATGACCAACCAAGTTCATATCCCCGTGAACGTTTTTTTTAATATGCTGTTTATTTCTTAATTAAATATAATTGTGTTTTATCACAGCATTTTTTTGTTGTTGTATTTACCAAAAAATTGCACGATGCTTGTTTATATGAGAAGGAATTGTGAGCTCTGACTGTTTCTTGAAATTATTTAACGTGTATTCATTTACCTATATATATGAAAAATAATTTCACATGGCTTATCGTTGACTTTAGTACAGAAGCGTATAGGTACCTTTATACTGTTGAACACACATCGTTCAGTTCAAACTTGATATAATAAATACATTGATATATACCAAAACCTATCTTAAACACTGTGCCGGATAAGTACCCGTATGTCAGTGCCAAAGTGAACTTTTTGCACTCGTTTGAAATGCATTTGTTTCAAAATGCACAACAAACGATCGTGCTTATTGAGTATAAAACCATTTTGTTTAGTGTATCTCATCAGTTTAGTGAAATATCAACCTTTAAAAACTTACATCCTATTGAAATATGATTATTTCTTAGGGAGAAATAATTTTACTATAGGATATTAATTCAATCCTGTAGGATATTTTTTTTTATAAAAATCCAAGAAGAATTAATTAATATTTTCTATTTATCAAAATTATGTCATACAGGAATTTGATTTCAACAGGTAGTTTTCATTTAGGAAATTTAAACCTGATTCTGAAATCCTATGGGAGTGTTGTCCAAATCCTACCGAAATAAACATTCCTTTAGGAAGTACTTATAATTAAAATCTGGTAGTTAATTATGTTATCCCAAGGAATATTGTTTTTCCATGACAATAATCATATTCCAAAAGCATGGGTGCAAACTCGCTATCTTTGCAAAGGCATACTTATCAGTTACAGTGTTTGACAATATCATCATCATTGCATATTGTTTTGACCTGCATTAGAATGGCTTTATATACTTCATTGGAAAAACAAACGTCACGTGATTGCCGTTTATGTGTCTACAGACGGCAAGTAGCATATTAAAAACGGCAACATGGTTTCTGTAACGTATTTTCGTAATATATCATTTCATTTTTTCTTTTATGTTTAACAAGCGAAATGTCTGTGTCTTCTGCAATACAAAAACTTATTAGGTTTGTACCTGGCCGACTTGTCTTCTACAGACATATTTTGTTAACAGTCAGTGACATACTTATATGTAATAATAATAATACCTCAACAATAAATCTGCACTTAACAACAAAAGAGTAAGTATGCGGTCCTGTATTCTATAGAGTTTTGTGCTTCGTGGACTATTTTAGAACCTTTAAAACAGAAGCTTGGACTTTGGGTAGTTTTGTCAAAGAGCATAGTGACGTAGGTCACTCTGTCTATTTAATTGTAGGCAACTCTCTCTTTGAAATCAACAGGATTTGTCTGGCTTTTGAGCTATGACTACGCAATCTGTGCATAGTTTATGTAACCAGCGTCATTTTAACTTGTTGACGCAAGAAAAAGATAGTCCCATCCTACCGAAAGTCCAAGGTCTTGTTAAAATTGTTATTATAATTGCGATTGATACATTTATCAAGCATTGAAACATGAATGACGTCATACCTTTAAACATGCATTACTACAAGTTACGAAGGGTGTTCTGAAGGTTCTCTTTTATGCATGTTTTTTTTTTTATTTTATAAACTAATACTTATCGATAATCAATAGTATATATTTTATTTACTTTGTGTGGAAATATCAGAAAGAATGTGAATATAAATAAATTTTGCGTGATATATCATGATTTATTTATTTATATAAATATAAAGATATATTATTTGATAAATTTATGAATATTTCTTTTGAAATACGATCTCAAAATTTCATGTTAAATATCTCAAGTACAATATGTATTCAAAGCAATTAAACCTATTTCAAAATAAGAATTAAGATCTTTATGTTATATACATAAATTGAAATAATTTGCAACTATATGAAAAAACATAATATTATTTTCTTAACATTATTATTTTTTTCTTTTTGAGTGTGCGTATGGGAGTCGTCTTTATTATTAGAACTTATATGACTAATTTGAATGTTCAGCCAGAAGCGACGTGTTTCTTGGTTACGGGCTGTTATGGTTTTATTTAAACGCAATAACGCTATGAAATTATTTAAATTTGAGTGATTTACCTCCAAAATATTCAATCTTTACACGTGTATTGTATGTTACATTTGGTCTCATTTCGAAGATAAGTTTTTTGTTAGATAGTTCTGTTCTATCAAAAACCCAGTTTGTGACGCAATCAATGACATGTTGAGGATGTCCTTCATATATAGAGATGACATATTTAATTTTAATTTTTATATCAAAATTAAAATATTTACGAAACACTGGAAAAATCAAAATACTTACGAAACGATGTAAAATGAGGCTTGACATTCCGTTTTTGACTGTCTATGTTGGAATAAAGTCACTTGACCGTCTGGGTTGAAATAATGTCGATGAAACATATTCTTCTGGTAATCTAATAGTATTTTAAAATATCATGACTCTTCCTAATATAGCTGTAACCTCAAGAAATTTATTTGCATAGAAAAACAATAACTGTAATATGAATTAGGAAAAAAAATGTTTGGTAGGAAAAGGCAAGAAAAACATAAAACGAATATCACAAGCTCTATAATAATAGAATACATAACGGTCAACAGTATGAAAGACGAAAAGCAGAAAAAGCAATCGTTTTTGCAAAACGATATATACATTGTATATAAATAACAATGATTAAGTAACTTATTCAACCACAGAAAATTATCAAAATTGCTGGGAAAACGATGTTTTCAAAAAGATAAATACATTTATCAACATTTTCACATCATCAATTTTAATTATTGTAAATCAACACGCATAGAAAAAGAATAAGCCAATTAGTAAGGCACATTTTTGCCTTTTACTTCACTCTCCATATGTTTTTACGCCGAAGTAGCGAACGATATATATTAACGATTTTTTTAGCGCGTCGGTTGTTCAAGTTGTAGCATTGCAACTGAAATTTCAGATGGCAAATTTAAAGGAACGATTTTTCTACTAACGGTCTGCTACATCGTACATACATAAACTTACTATCTTAAAACACTACACAATAAATTATAAGAACATAATGTTGTTAATGTTATTAGCATTTGATTTTAATAATGTTGAAAAAATTGCAAACATTCACTTTTTAAGTTCAATTCTTTGATGATACAGCTCTCTTTAGATATTAAAGGGGCATGGTCACGATTTTAATCAAATTCTATTTTTCTGTTTTATTATTAACAATTCTTTAGGAAAGCATTTCTAAAGATCACATAAAAATTTAAGAGTGAGTCGTACAGTTATAATCTATATATACAGGGCTCGCCATTTTTTGTCATGTAAACAAGGTTCGTGCCCTGTTTTTGTTTACATAGGTTCAATATACCAGTAAAAATCGTTTTCAAGTTGATTGTCTACATGTATATATCTTCTTATTCATTTTAAGCATAAATAAACACGTCCTAACGTTTGACACATTCATTTTAGGTCTAAAACTGGAATTTTCACTTCAGCATTCAAAATGTAAACAAAACCTTTGTTTACATTTAGCAAAGAATTGTAAGCTCTATAACTCGCTTATAACTCAACAAATGATACTCAAATGTTGGTTGCCTTTTAAAAGTGCCTTACTGAAGCATTGTAAACATTAAAATCGAAAAATAATTTTTGACCAAAATTGCAACCATCCCCCTTTAACGATACTTGAGACACCTATTTTGTTCACAGCAAAATGCCTAAAAATCAAAAGCACTTACTTCATGGGTAAGAGTATCGGAGGAAACTCGTGCAGGGTTGAATACACCTGTTTCTGAACAAAAGAAGGATATGTTGAAAATATATCATTAAATGAAAAATCATCATTGACCATCATACCAGTATATACGAATTCAAAACATAAAATCATCGTGAATTTATCATAAAGAACCTAAAACAACAATTATGAGGCGACTGTCCGTTCCTTCATTGTGTTATGGTCGTTCAGCATACAGTGTAGTTTGTTCTGCAAAGGCTTTTTTCTGTCGCTATGATTCGTTATGTTGTTCGGATTTTGTACCCTGCTCACTCGCTCTCATTTTTAGGTTGATTTGTCAATTCCAATAGATTTTCTAGTGATTTCCATATATCAAAGCAAAAAATGCATCGTATCACTATTCGCATGTCCGGCCTTTTTATCCTCCGGTCTAGAGACAAAAGGCACAGCTTTGTTAAGGTCAGCTGCGTTTGTTCTTCCATTTTTTACTTTTTAAATTTTTTTTTCTATATCTGCAATGTGAAAATGTCCACTACGTAACTCCATAATTAAATGTTTGTGTTGTATTAATATATTGATGTTTTCTGAAAGTATAGTTTCAATTGAAAATATATATTATGACTTTATTCATAAGCATTCAAAAGCATCTTGTGTGTTTTAATTAGGTAAATTCAAAATATTCTAACTTCAAAAACAGCCTTGTAATGTACCCTGACAATTTGAGCATTAACAGGTTTAAATACGAATAAATAAGGAATGATCTATAACGGAAAATCATTAAAAACTGATGAACATCTCGTGGGTCCTTAACCGAAATGGACGGTAGCGATTACTAATTTTAAAAAAATAAATTTAAAAGTTTGTTATAACTCTTTTAAAATAAAATATTGATTGGAGCTTTTCAAAATTTTGAATCACTTAATTTACTTTGAAAAAAAACACTTAAAATTCGGGACGCGGCGAATTTATATTTATATCTTTTTAATATTCAACGAAATTTAATCAAATTTTTAGTTTGAATTAAGATTTTGATACAGCAAATTTTGATGTATCATTTTATACAATATAGCGCCCAGCAGGCATGCTCACGAAGCTATCTTAGGACTATGGTGCGTCCTAAGTACATCTTAGGATACGTCTTAGTCTTAAGTCTGTTTCTCGAAGCTCTCCACATACATTAAATAACATTAATTTAGTATAATGAGGTCTCTTTTTTATAAATTTAGGAACCGCCATAACTTTGTCCTAACTTTAGGACATCGCTTACCTTGTCCTAAGACCATCCTAAGGCTGTAAAATCACGTTTTGGGGGATATTGGTACTGTTGTGAAGCTTTTTTTAAGATCGGTAAAATAAAGCAATAGAGTCTTCAGTTCAAGCATTTCCGACAAACCTCAAATTCCTAATCCGGAAGAAGGGGGGGGGGGCATAGTCATTTATTCTATTATGTACGATTATGTGGAGAGGGACCCCGAACTCTCGCTCACCCCCTTTCCCGTTGCTACATGCCTGCCTGAGAGCTGACAATTTAAGCAAATTTTTTTTCGCAGATATTGTCCCTGTTTGGCGAATGAAAATTATTCACTTATTTTTAATATCTACATTGTACACTGAGTAAGTTACATTCATTGTTTTGATTATTTTAGGATAAAAATTATTCAAATGTCCTTGGCTAAAACGTAAATTTACATCGGTTTATATATATATAAGCCATGCGTGATCATTGTAAATTTTTATCACTTCATTCTGAAAAAGTAATCTTTAAAAAATTCGTAATGTTAAATAAACTGTATTTATGTATTTTCAAGATATATTACAACCTATTTCTTATTTAACATGTTCGTGTATTATATGTATTGCGAATAAAGGTAAATTGGTTGTGTTTCTACATGTAACATTAAATGTGTTTATTATGTATTACATGTACTTGATTGACAAGATTATTAAATGTTAATTTACACTCAAAGAATGGACACATGTTGTTTGAATAATTATTTGCTTGTAAGCCAATTCTGTTTTGATACATATTTTCTTCAAAAAATGCAGTTATTTTGATTTCGGAGGAGGAGGGGGTATCCTTTCTTTTTTTTTTTTTTAGTTTGGTTTTGTGTTGTTTTGTTTGTTTTTTTTAAATTGCTATTGGTCACTGATATAAATTTAAGTAAATGTAAATTTTTAAAAATGTATACATGTACATTGAAATTACTGGTTTTAGGCCTATTGTGTTAACTATCGACACGAACAATTTTCTCTGGCAAAATGTTTAATGATTTATCCCTGCAAAAGTCTCTCAAATTCGATCTGTATGAATAAATGTGAAAAATAAGAATGGTTGTAGAAGGTTAGGATATCCTAACTTAAGACGTTCCTAAGTTACCGTCGAGCTACATCTTAAGACGTGCCCTAAGTTGGTCTTAGGATGTTCCTAACTTTTTTCCTAAGTCATATCTTAGGAACACACTTAGGCCATATCTTAGGAAAGATTCGTGAACATGCCTGCAGGAGAAGCGCTGTGCATTTGTGACACTACTTTTGAATCGACCCTTGTTTACGTTTCTTTTAGTTCGTCTGTACATGTATCTCATGTCATCTATTCTATATCTTATATATCTATATTCTCTATCTATTATCTCATATGATATATGTGTCTCTACAATTTCGTCTGCATAATAATGTCTACTAATTTTCTATAAAATGCTATTCTTTATGTTCAAAGATTATGAAAATTATGTCAAGCATAATTATATATATTTTATGTGTGTTATTTCTTGCTTCCTCTTTCCGCCTCTATAAAGGGGATTTTCTATTGTCTTTTCTTATTAAAATACGGAATGGTGCCAAGAAGCGGAAACTTTGAGTTGAATCGATAAGGACAACAAATCACTTTACAGTAATGATTCTCGAAATGATAAAAAAAAATCTTTGAGACAATTTAAAGAATATATAAATGCCAAACCATTTACACATCAATATTTTTCATTGTATAAATGACGCGATATAATAAAAAAAAATACAACGGTAATAGAAGTTTGCTTATGCAGATAATGGTTAGAAAGGTCTTTTGCATGGTGGTAAGGGAAAATGAGACATAAAATGCGGTATGATAATTAGTTAGACAAATTGAATTTCTGTTTCGTTTGAACTTTTGTTATTGGGTTATAAATCTTCATCTTTACGAGGGTGGTCAAATAACCCGGCTCAGTGGCCCTGTATACCGCCGTCGTAAAATGTCCACAAAACAACACCCATGTATCTATCGCTTGCAGAGAAAGACGGTTCTCATTATGTCTGCTTGTGATTAAAACACGCACTCCCATGCTCTTGGAATAAAAAAACAGCGCCTGCAAAATATAAGAGGATTGAATTTGCAAGCGACCTTAGAATCAAAATTAGACATTTTTCTTTGTTGACGAAGTCCTTTTTGTCTATCATTATATTTTTTGTTGTTACTGTTTAAATATATATTTTCAACACTCCTGTCTGATTTATAATTCAAAAAGCTAGGGTAATAAATAAAAAAATGGATCGCCACATACACATAAATCGTTTATCTCTGTCTAATTGTAAATTTTAATTTCTTTTTAATTCGCGGTGCTAATTAGGACCTGCATACAGCGTATAATCAGTGATCTCCGGGAACTCTTACAGAGCAACAGAACAACAAAAACCGTTCTCTGTAAGACCATTCATCAAAATTACCTTCCAATTCTTTGTTAATGTATCTCTTGTTTATCGTTATCTGTCAGTCGGAGATATCTAATTTAAGTATTAGTATCTATGATTTAAAAAATGAATTAAACACAAAAAGTGCAGTGGTGGTGACAGTTTTATGTCCAATTGAATTAATTTGCATTCATTTACAATTTCGTCGAGCAATAATAAGGTTTGTTAATTATTTCTATAAAGTTGAAGCATTACGTCTTATAATTAGCTAAAGTAAATTGTAGGTATTACTTCTGAGAAGCATGGTGCCAAGTTGCTCCTTGCACATCGCTCAAATCCATGTGTCGGGCTGGAAACCTACAATTTAAGATCCTAAATTACACAGTACTTCATCTGTCGAAATATCAGCCCTATTGACAGCGGAACATTGATCTCGATTATAGTTAGCTGATCTTTTTTAAGGTAACCCTTCTTGGTGGAACACCAAGCCATTGTCTCAACAGAAACCATCAAATTTTGTCATTATTCAGGATATGTGCACTTTGGCTCACCTGATCTCATGTTGCCCCCCGCACCTCAATAACGGTTCTACATCTTCTATATTTAGGATTTAAACATTGACAGAAAACCAATATTAAGTACAGGAATTTTCACAATTGTTGGGTATTTCCTTGATATACTAGTAATTAGACAGGAGGAAATCTTTACAGGTATTTGTAAACATAGGTGTTCTTGATTAAAAGCCTATTTTATGTGAATTTATGCGAGTGTTTCATGTACTAGTGCATCTAACATATGAACTATAATGTCTATTTTATGTACCAGTGCGTCTGTTCCATGTTCTAATACGTATGTCACAAGTATGAATGCGATTGTTAGATGTAATATTGGGAATGTTATATGTAGTATTGCGTCTATCAAGAGTGCCACTCCATTTGTTACATATATAAGTACGTCTTTTACTGAACTGGTGCCTGGGTTGTATGTAATGTCGTGTCTGGTACATAAAATATTATAATTGTATCTTTAACATGTACTTGTGAACTCCTACACACGTACTAGGGAGTATATCATAAGTACTTGTGGGGGTTTTACACGAACTATTGCAAATGGTACATGTACTAGCGCCTGTAACACTAGGACATGTAACAGACACTAGGACATGTAACAGACATTAGGACATGTAAAAGACACTAGGACATGTAACATACACAAGGACATGTAATAGACACAAGGACATGTAACAGACACTAGCACATGTAACAGACACTAGGATATGTAACAGACACTAGTAAATGTAACAAACACTAGGACATATAACAGGCACTAGGATATGTAACAGACACTATGACATGTAACAGACATTAGGACATGTAACTATTTATGTGCTTATGTATGTGTCTAATACATAGAATACAGCGTCTGTTAGGTGTAATAGAGCGTCTGTAACAACTATTTGTGTGTACATGTATGTGTCTGATACATAGAATTCAGCGTCTGTTATGTGTAATAGAGCGTCTGTAACAACTATTTGTGTGTACATGTATGTGTCTGATACATAGAATTCAGCGTCTGTTAGGTGTAATAGAGCGTCCGTAACAACTATTTTTGTGTACATGTATGTGTCTGGTACATAGAATACAGCGTCTGTTAGGTGTAATAGAGCGTCTGTAACAACTATTTGTGTGTACATGTATGTGTCTGATACATAGAATTCAGCGTCTGTTAGGTGTAATAGAGCGTCTGTAACAACTATTTGTGTGTACATGTATGTGTCTGATACATAGAATTCAGCGTCTGTTAGGTGTAATAGAGCGTCTGTAACAACTATTTGTGTGTACATGTATGTGTCTGGTACATAGAATACAGCGTCTGTTAGGTGTAATAGAGCGTCTGTAACAACTATTTGTGTGTACATGTATGTGTCTGATACATAGAATTCAGCGTCTGTTAGGTGTAATAGAGCGTCTGTAACAACTATTTGTGTGTACATGTATGTGTCTGGTACATAGAATTCAGCGTCTGTTAGGTGTAATAGAGCGTCTGTAACAACTATTTGTGTGTACATGTATGTGTCTGGTACATAGAATACAGCGTCTGTTAGGTGTAATAGTGCGTCTGTAACAACTATTTGTGTGTACATGTATGTGTCTGGTACATAGAATACAGCGTCTGTTAGGCGTAATAGTGCGTCTGTAACAACTATTTGTGTGTACATGTATGTGTCTGGTACATAGAATACAGCGTCTGTTAGGTGTAATAGTGCGTCTGTAACAACTATTTGTGTGTACATGTATGTGTCTGGTACATAGAATACAGCGTCTGTTAGGTGTAATAGTGCGTCTGTAACAACTATTTGTGACAATGGTTTTCGAGGGGTGTCAATTTCAACGGTTACCCTCCCAAACAGGCACTATTTATTTTATTATACTGAATGTCTTAAATTTAGAGAAACTTTTACTGCTTTTAAATAGAAATGATGTGAATTTAACGGCGAACCGTACGCGCATAATTTACGCGCATGTAACAATTCGTTCTATCGGCCCGTTGCCAAGCGTGTTGCTAACGCTGAGGGTAAGGGAACGGATTGTCAACTGCGTCTAAACCAATCAGATTTCAGTATTTAACATGAAAGTATAATAAATAAGTTTATTACACGTGCTAGTGCTTGTCTTGAAAGAGAGTCTTTATTATTTGACTTGAACCAATTACCAATGGAATTTCAAAATAAAATAATTGATATCAAAAATATTCTAAGATAATACATTATTTCTTTGCTTCTTTGTTATGTCTTTATACGTCAATGTTTGTTTATTCATTCTTTTTATCGTCTGAAAATATATTATCAAAAATAGATTTTCCAATATTCACAATAATGAATTCGTTATCTTTGTATTTGGAATATAATCTACCAATGAGTGTGTTCCGCATTGTTACGAGGTTTTTATTTTTACTTCTCATAAGACCCATCAAACATATACCACCGGCGATTTAAAAATTTTGTAAGTCAAATTAGGTCGTATAATTAAAAGATATAACTACGTTATAAAAATCAAATCAACATTAATGCGACGTTTATAATTTATTAAAATCTAAGTACAATGTAATCATTTACAGTTTTGCCATATGTATGATTACATTTACCACAAAACGAAAGTTCTGGCGTCGAGGAGCATCCATCCACATAAATCACAGCCCCCTACAGAGGCGATATAGCGCCCCACACAGAAAGTTACTGAGTCGTTGTATAACGAATCAGGCACTAGTTGCTATTTATAGGTCTACTTGGAACCATTATCATTTTATGAATTATTTACGGAAATTAAATTGCACTGGTTTAGTTGGGGGAGGTGTAATTGTTGTTTTATGGATTATCTTAGAGACCTTGCACACAAGTAACAAGTGACGGTAAAAAAACATAAGAAATGAGATTGATTTAGTGTACTTGCTGTAATAAAGTGATTAAATAGCCTACCAATCACACGAAAGAAAAACTCTTCAAAAAGTATATATGTAAAAGGCTAATAACTGACCAATGCAACAAAAATTCCGCAACTTTATTTTGCTGACAACATAAAATAGCAAGACAATCTAAAATGGTCAAACAAATAGATGTCATTAAAAACTAAATGGTTATGTTCGATACTTCTACACAGAGATCATTCGTAGTACAATTTGTTGATACATTCAAGTCAGTATCCTCATTCTTGAATCAGATGATGTCGTGGCAAAACATGTACAAACAAAATTGAATGGCTATGAAATGGTAGAGTTTATATTTTTCAAAGAATGCGTACAATTTATATTTGAATAAATCGGATGTAACAGGCTTAATGCATGTAATCGATTTCTTAAGAAATATATATATCTCACAGATGAAGTGGACCAGCTTGCTGCTATTTTTGTTGTATATTCTCGATATGGTAATACACATTTGTGTTTAAATCAATAGGTGCTTAACTTAAAGTTCTCTTGATTTAAGACGAATTGTTTTATACATGTGAATTTTAGCCTTTAATAGTAGATAATATTAAGATAAAAAAAATGATATAGCGTTTCCGATCCATACATTTTGTCGAAAAATACAACTGAAAACACAAAGTGAGACTTCCTCGTCTTAATCTGGTTAGCAGCATCAAAGCCTGCTGTGTAAGGTGTTGATATTTCGATATTTGTCCATCTCGTCAGATGAATAGTTTTTATATATTGAAGAATTTTGTAACAACCCCAATCTGATTATTAAACTTCAACTATTTATAGGGCAAAACTGTTTCAGTTACCAAAATAAAAATCATAAACTGGTTAGATTAAAAAAAACTTCGTATATGTTGGTTTTCTGTGCAACATTAGAAGTGCTTCTCGCAAAACATTCCAAATTTTATTTAGATACACATGAATCTGTTGATAAAAATACTCTATTAAAAGTGTTCAGTCAAATGGTTTATGTAATGCGAATTCTTGTTTAAAAATTAATTATCTCGGTATTTTTTTTTTACCCGATTTGATAAAAAAGAAACTGTCATTTAATAAATTTTCCTTAAATCGATTGTAAAATAATCTACATGGTATATTCCTTATCGATTCAATGAAATCAAATAAAAATTTTACATTTACTTCGAGATTTCTTGATAATGATGCGTATTAGAATTTGTATCAAAAACTATCTTAAAACAAACTTTTTAAAATACAATCATAAAAAGCGAAACATTTTTTTCTGAAAAAGGCACATACCATCGACATATCCATTTTTAAACTGCCAACTTTGAAATTATCTTTGCAACAAATGCAAAAACAACAACATTTAAATTGAGTATTAACATGAATCCTAATAAAAGCATCTATATTTCATCTTTTTCTTACCAAGAACATATATAATTAATAATAGAATGAAAATTGAAGAACTGCATTAAAAAGAATATGAGATTTGTCGTTTCCAACATTGACACATGGGGAAGCGGCATATATCCATTTCTGCTTTTGTAAAATAAAATGGAAGGTATTAATTATCTTATTTTAATGGTGTTTATTGTTATTTACAACAATAAATCTCGTTTATAGAGGAATTATGTGTCATTTACATATTCATAAACTGTCAGTAGCATTTCTTTTTAGTAAATTTTATTTCATCTAGGGAAAAAGTAAACATCGTGCCGTATATTTAGGCCATGGCCAAGGTGGCATATATTTGCACCCATGTTCTTTTAAGATGTAGTTTTCGAAAAATCAAATAAACTATATGACAGACCATTGCCTCAAAAATATAACAAAAGTTACACTTTTATTATTGATAATTTGCGCCTGTCAGGTAAAATATTTACCTATTAAAATAAATTCCTATGAGAGAATTATTATTTTCGTAGGATATCCTACAAGATTTCTAAATATCCTGTACGAAATTTGGTTTTTTTTCCTATGGTAATAATTAATTTCTCATGGGATATTAATATTTAAAGGTAAATATCCCACCTGTCAAGTGAGATACACTTAAAACAATAGTGGTTATAAACTCAATACGCAATGGTGTATCATCTGATATTCTAGTATATAGAATTTTACTAATCTTCAAGAGCAAAAATGCTGCCTTGGTACCGACATTGTTATCAGCAGGGTACTAAGTATTGCTGAGCAATAAGTCAATAGATATTTGAAACTCTGACGTGTATTATGTTGTATTCTAATATTATGTATATTAGACCCTTGACATTACGATTTAACGCAAATTACACAATAATGTACCTCATGTACCATTGTATATAAATGGTTTTAGTGAATAAACGAATTGAAATTGAATTGACGTGCCTTTATAACATAGCTTTGTGACAACTTTTACGAAATCTTCGAATTATATGTGTTTTCTTGTGAACTTGTTCTGCCTACACTACGACAAGAAACTTTCTATTGAAGAATTTAGAAGACTTTACTCTAATTGAAACGATCGTACACATAATTTTGTATTTTTTTTTTTTTTTTTGTTGTTGACTATGATGCCTTTGTCTTATTTTGATTTTCGATGCTATCGCTCTATGCATTTTGAAATATTTGAGGAAAAATAAATTAAAAAAAAAAAGAATAGAAAAAGTTTAAATTTCTAAGTTGTTATTTATAATTATGTTTGGGCATGTATTGTTAAGATATCATAATAAAATTGTAGAACCCATATAAAAGAAAATAAATATAAGAGTAAAAAAGTATTGAATTTTCAAACCCTTTTATAAACTTTTTTGCAAATTGTTTGTACATGTATGGTGATCTAGATAAATAAATTTTTATAACATCAAATTTGTTAACCATTGCTTATTGACGTGATTTCTGTAGTATTGCCATTAAATTATTTAATAAACATGTTAAGAAAACACTTTTATAATTTTTATAAGAATGTAAGTGAATTTTACATACATTGTACCTATGCTTTAAACTGAGTACAAATACAGTTATAACTCGCAAGTTATTCCATTATTGCGGATATTAATGCCTTAAAAACATATCATTATTTGCAATTTCTATTAAACTTTAATAACTAATAAGAATAAAAGCATAAGATTGTCAAAAAGAGGTGTTCTTTAGAATGATTTAAGAGTTGTCTTCCATATTTCGTTGAATATTCATGAACCTGACACTTCCCGAGAATGACTCCGCCCCCTCATGCCTCTTGTGTTAATATTATGTAAACAGAGCTGGAGGCTGGTGAGTAGAGATTCTGGTTAATGTTTGAAATTATTATATTTTGGAAATTCTGTTTTTATCGTAAAGTTTGCTCCGAAATTACTAGATTTGTAACACTTAAAGGAATTCCACACGTTTAGCTTGCAGCGCTGGTGAGATACTGATATAAAATTTTATAATCTTTGAAATCTTAATTTAATTACAAGACCTTTGAGTCTAAAAAAATGTGATACCTAACTATTTTATTATTGATATAAAACAGAAAATCTATGAAATGAAAATATTCAGTTATAGTTTTTTAGAGTTTAATTATCTTGCGATATTTATTGTCTCTCTTCGTAATTTATTATCATTATCAATAAATATTAAATTTTAATGATTTCTCCGATTCTAATTTGATGTGGCAATAACAAATAATTTTCTTGGTGAAATAGCATAGTATCTTATATAATTTATTTTATTTTTAATCTCGATTTGTCCAAGATATTTTTTAATTATGTCTTTACAACCAATTTTTAAAAGCATTTTTCATTTGAAAGTTTCTTCATGTTCTTTATTTTGATGTATTAATAGTTTTTGATGGTTTAATTGTACTTTACCTTCCAAAGTTTCCTAAATAAATATTGTGTAAATAAAAGAGTAAACTAAATTTATAAAAATCGGTTGATTTAATTTAATATCTTTAATACTGTTATTTAAATTATTATCATTATTACGCTGTCTCTTATCATTATTTTTATTGATATTATGAAGTTTAAATCTTTCTTAGCTGAGTTTTATTTAATATTTTTTTAATGTTTAAAATATTTATTGGTAAGAAATATAAATTATTTTCACTTGTAGAATTTATAGATCGCCAATTTTTTTGTAAATTAAACAAATATGCCATATAAAATAAATATATAGAGAAAAAAAATATTCATTGAGATATCAAATTTATGAATACTTAGCAAATGTTTTACCACTGGACTTTCATTTGATTTTGTTTTATAATCTTTCATTAACGATGCCTGGAATTTTATCTTAAAATGAAAAAAAAATTTAAAGGATCTGCCTTGATCATTAGAAAAGCTATTAGACTACCTGCATAGGCCCAGATAATAAATAGAATCCATTGCCCTCACAATATAACAAGCTTGAATTAGAAAAACAGATTGGCAAATATTTATTCGTAGAACAGTGGTAATAATTCCAAAAATTTTCGCAGAACAAAAACTAATAAAACTTTTCGCTCATGTGGTAAAATCTATACCTTTGAAGAATCGGGCATTATTTTTCTTTTCATAAGAATTAATATCGGGGCTAATAAATCCAGCTTCCTGGTTTTGTGGGGCTTGAAGTGTCCTTGTTATGACCGTTATTGCGGACAGACCCCTCATAAAGTGGCCGGCAAAAATACTAAGCCGCACCGTGAGAGCCTCACAGATTCAGCGGTGTTTTGATTTTTTAGGCCCTTTGCGGCGGGTTTGATCGTGTCTAGTAGGTGGTCCGCAGACCTCGCAGATATAAATCAGAATTTGATAAATTATAGAGAAACAAAAGTCTAGAATAATAACAGCTAGTCGTCTTCTTTCTTAACTTGAATATTTTCATGCGCGAGCGACTGTGTATTGTAGCGAGGAGTTCACCTTAAAGCTGGGGTCAACTTTATACGCCATCACCCGCTTGCTGAATTAGCCAATCAGCGGGCAGCGTTTCTACGGTAGAGTGTGGATTATTTTAATGAGCTGTATGACAAAACTAAACGAAGCGAATCGGTGTACTTATGTTCATCTGTCATTTATTCCTTATCACACCGCCTATACCGTCCGTCGTTCGACTTCTATCTAATATTTACAGAAAACAATTGTGTTTATGTAATATATCTCTGTGAAGCGAATTAAAAATCATCGTACTCCGATACAAGCGTTTCGTGTGGTAAAGTGTGTTGGTTATTTACTCTATGTAATTTTTACAGAGGCTTTTATCAAATTAGGAGCGAAGTGACTCGCATATGCAAGGACTTAAAGAAGAGGAAGAAGCATTATTTTCCGGGAAATGGCTGCGATGAATCCATACGCATTTAGGGGTTGGCACCTTCCCTCGTATGCTGATGGAGCGAACTGTGACAGGAATTATCACATGTACGGGTCCTGGCCCCACTCTGGGTATTTCCCCCCGGGATCCGTGTATTCCCTTCAGGCAGACACACCCAAACAACACAGCAACAGTGACTGGAAGCTGAACGGACTGTGTGCAACTTCAACAGAAGGTACGTCTCCCAGGGGGGATAACTCGTCAGTAATGAAGCCAGGATTTGAAAGTTTGCTTTATAAATCCTACAATAGTCGAGGGGACTGCGAAACTTCGAGAGAGGAATCTCCCTCTCAAAGAAGCTGTTGTGCTGTATCATCATCGTGTAGTGCTTATGAACGTTTGAATGTTTTAGATAATTCTTGGAGGTCCCCGGAGGTTCCGGCAGCTTTGGACCTGAACAAGTCTGGAGCAGTGTCCGCGTACCCTTCCCTGTGTCAGAGAGGTGAGTACCTTGCTAAACCCGACCCCCAGCTAAATTGACTTGTAATGAATAGAGGGCGATAAGATCAAAGTTTCTGTACAAGACCAAAATTCATCACAGCGTTTTTGTCATTAAAAATACATTACGGTATGAAGAGTACATTTCAATCTCATCCATTTTTGAATTTTTAACTTGTGTCGATAAGACGTTGCATCCGGAATGAGACGGAGATCGTTAAAAACACATAATTCAATATAACAATGCGTGCTATGCAAAACTACTTAGGGTTCAAAAGCACGAGGTGATGGGAAAATCGTTCCTAACTCAGGAGTATTTCTACTGCATCGTTTTGTTCATGATACCCACAACACCAAATGCTGCACCTTAACGTGCAATTTATTTACACATTTATTGCTTCAATTCAATCAGTATGCCGATCAACATTCAGATACATGTTTAAAACGCTAGCCGAATTATGTAAATATTCGATAATAAATAAAAGCAAACACTTCTTACTATCTTTGAAAAATGCATTAAAATCTACAAAAAATACTATAACCAGAAGAGAGTGAGGTGGAAATAGGCCCGGCTAATGGTAAATAATTTATTAATATGACAGGTTTATTTCACGGTAAGTAGATTGATAGCATCTTCAATCTTGTAGCTTTAAACATAATTACACGTGGGCTCCACTTTGTCAATATTTAATTTAAATGTAGAATTTTGAATCAAAATACTCCTCGAATCCCCATGGCATTATTACACATAGGAGATAATCAATCGAATCTTTGGAGTTAACACATGTGACTACTAGTAGTTTTAAACTTTCCATTCGAATCGTTGCGCTGGAACTCACTTAAGATTCTTTTTTATCAAAAGGATAAAAAACGTACATCCAAAAAGCCTCTTGAAAACAAAAACATCATAACATGGTTTCAATAATTTCCTGAATCACCCACCAAGATGCAGTTTACAAATATCTACAATTCACAAAACCTATCAGAAAAATGCGCAATGGTGAATTAGAATTCTGATTGCTTTATAAAAACAGACAGGATTCACACGACCCCGTACCAAGAAAACCCCCGCTCCCCGGCAAATCCATGTTATCACTATACCAACTACAGAGACTAAAGCGGAGAGGTGCTTTATGAAAATGATTTTTTGATGAGACTGAAAAATAGGTTAATTGGTTTTTATATAATGTACTTTCAACAAAGAAGAAAACGATTTCAAAACTTTTTTCCCTTTAATAATGCATCTTGTTTTTATTATTAAAATGCATGTTCTAGCGAAATCTAGCATTTTATAAAAACAAAATTGAGAGAAAACCAACCAAAATTTCTCATAGCATCTAAAAAAAAAAGATATGTAAACAAATAATAAAACATGTTGTAAATATTGCATATAACGCTCATTTAATAGCATCAATTATCAAACGACCCACTTAAAAAAGAAATAATACAATAATAATTTCATAATACAGACTGCTTGAAATTTTTGTCTGCTTTACCTATGTGGTCTATTCAGAATTTATACATAAATAATTAAAAGTGTCAATGATATAGCTAGAAAATATTTTGTTATCTAAATGTCAAGGAATACATCTTAATTAATTTTTATACATACTAGACTAGACGACAAACAACAAGTAAGGAACTCGTAGTTAAAACATGTCTCCCGCACTCGGAGGGGCTGGTCGAAACTATTTCCGTGAGGACACCACTCCCAACAAAAGATGGATGTTCTCTTACTTATTCTATAGAATATAGGATTTTTATTTTTTAAATCTTCCTTTTTGTAACTAATGTGATGTGACTTGTATAGTATTAACACTGACCTTTTTGTCCTAACGTATCACCAGGAAAAAATTCGCCGAGACTTATTTCTCTCGGTTTCTCATTACCCAATAGCTTTCTTCATGATTTGATATAAACATTGATAAAGAACTTATTAAGAAAACAGTAGAAAATCGTCCGCTACAACAACACTGTATCTTCTCGCCCAATTCCCTCTCATATTAGGACCACCCAAGTTCCTGCTTAGATCGTGAACATGCATAATTTAGTCATAATACATCTTTTTTTTGTTTTTTACTCGTGTTTGCAAAAATATGTACAGTGGTCATCCAATCATCGCGCGGTTTTTACTTAATGAATGACCATGATGATAATTAAGGTGTTAAAAGATATTAATAACGCTTTGTAAACCCTCTGTAGTTCTAAGTAATAAACCGTAAGGTGTATATCACACACGATATAGAACAGACACAGCGGACAGCGACCATCATAGCATTAAAAATACGGACGGGAATCTCTCTTATAGACTCTCTCTCTCTCTCTCTCTCTCTCTCTCTCTCTCTCTCTCTCATTATCTCCTCGGTTGCACTTCCGATCGGAAAGGCAGTCTGCATTTGCATCATTACACAGCCCGGAAAGCTTTCTCATTTGGACTTTAAATTTCTTTGCAGTCTCAAATGAAAACATGGCGTCATATTCCTGCTACGATCGTTTCGTTGGTGATATCATCGTTACATAATTATCTAATTGTGAATGTCGAACCCATCTCGGAGATTTTTTGTGTCGGGTTGATCATTTTACCGTAATCTTTCTTATTTATCAATATCCGAGATGAGACTTTGTTTACAGCCATAAAGAAACGCCTGATCAAAGTCCTCTAATTAACTCCCTTCATTAACTAGTAATACTCCATTACCCCCACTGAAGCTCCAGAATCGGTTTGTGAAATTTACCGACATCGCGAAGAGTCGGCGAGTTTGATTGGTCATTAGTCGGGTGATTTTTCCCTCGATTTTTTATATTTTATTTAAAGGGTTAATTATTCACATTTGATTATCACTTATAAACAGATATTTTAGCTGTATACAGGGGTAGTGTCGGCGATGTTTAGCACTAAGAGAGGTGATTTATTATTTATTGATGGGGGTTTCTGAGATCACAAAACAACACGGATCTCCTTAAAGTGCAGTTTCATACATATCATTAACACTTTGAAAGCAATTATCATTGCATGAAAGACATTTCTGCAATACTGCACCGATTGCCGTTCTCAACGATTTATGGATTTTTGAGTCGATGGTTTGAAATATGGATCTGTGTTCCTCATCACCTAATCCGGGCATTAATGGTTGCGTTTACACCCAAGATATCTCATTGTATCTGTGCAATTTTTAGCTAAATGGAATTTTAAATGATGAAACTGATTTAAAACGCTGACTTTTTTATTAATTGGTTTTACACCATAACGATTTGCAGTAATGCATGTTTCTAATTGGTCCAATAGAATAAGAACCTCACTTTAGAATAAACTCCCAAGTCTTTTATTTCTGAGTTTAATTATCATGCATCTTTTTTTCCTTTTCATCTGAAAAAAAAATTGTTCTTATAAATTAAAACGTTTAATGATGATGTTTGAATTATATTTTTAGAGGTTTTGTTTTCGGTATTCCCTTGAACACCCTAGCGATGGCTTATGCATTCAGTAAATAAATCATCACTGCAGAGAAAAACTCAAATTATGAACACCATGATTATTTTTGTTTTACCCCCATCCTAAGAGTTTATGATATTTTTTTTTGGGGGGGGGGGGTTATTTTGTTTCATTTTTTTTAATAATTTAATTTAAAAGAGAAAATGACAGGAACAAATAAGAAAGCATAAGAGCAATTGTATATACATCATACCGATATGTTAAAAGTTGTATATAATGAAACTTGGAAATAAATTTATTTGGTAATATATAGTTCATAATAAATAAAAAATTAAGGACAACCGTGTCATTTCATAAGTTTTAACCTGTTTTCCGAGTTTCCCGGATTTAATGCGTTCTTTCTTATATATTTATTAGATTTTTTAAATAGAAGTGGTTTTAAATAAATCATTGTTATTCTTATTTTTGTAAAATATTAAAAATGTAAAAATTAAAGGAGGTGTGCATTTATTATAAAGTATCTCATATTTTTAGATTTTCCAAGACTGAGGGAAGTTTTGTTATAATATACTAAAACTCATGTTATACACGCCAATAAATATATGTATATGAACTGGCTATATTGTATATCACAAAAAATTAAAAATCGATACATAACCAGGAATCGATAAGAATATCGATTTTTCCTGAGAGATATATTTTCTTTTAGCAATCATAGTATTGTTTTTAGATTAGGAAGCTACATGAATGTTATGAGTTATGAGTTAGGCGAGTTAAAAATGTGACATTTTCTTCAAATCAACAATAGAAGCCGTCAAAATCGAGGAAGCGGAGAGGGCGAATGATAAGTTAAAAAAGACCTTTTCTTGATTTCTGTATGATTTCTATGTAGAATAAACCACTCCAAACCTGGAGAAGACAAATAGGTAATTACCTGTATCACCAATAGTGGCTCACGATCATCATCGAACATGCTTAATTATATTGTGAATTTGAATATTTTTAATTCAATTTATTTCTTTTGTTAAAAAAAATTCATCAGCATACAAAATATTATATATTTAGGTACCATTGGTGAGTGGGCGGATAAATAAGATGAAAAAAATAAAAATAAATGTTTCACAAATTATTAAATTGGTGAACTTCTTAGTTTTACAGCTTGCAGTAAACATTTTCCTAAATTATTGAGGTTTTTTTTTGTATTATCTACACTAAGTAACTTAACTAGTTTGTACCCATTATGTTTCACTTAGTAAAATCGCTTTATATATTTCTGTCTTAATTCCTCATAAAATGGACATTTCAAAATAAAAATGGAACTCACCCACTTTATCATTTTGGTTACACATATTACAAACCTCTAATCTAACATAAAAGCGTTGACGTGGAGTATACAAATCTGTCTAATATCATTAATTAAGAAATAATAAATTAAGATATTTTACTGAGAAATAAGAACGCTCTGGTTCGTGTGTTATCCAGATCATTGGTTGATACAAAGAAATTGTCATTTGAATTTTAAGTTAAAATAAACAATCCCTGGCCTTGATTGATTTCCAAGAAAAAAGTTTGTAAATTCCAAGTTAATTTTCTAAACATCTGAAGTGAATTTGTGACAGGCTTTCCTTGGTTTTTTTTTAAAGTTATGTATCTATATACATTAAGCAGGTTTCATTCCGTAATTGCACAATTGGTGCTTGTTTAGAAGATATATTTCATCTGAATATATGTTTTAAAAAAACAATTTAAATCTCGCGTGGCGTTGACCGAAGAGTGCGCGTTGACGTAATATAATCACCTAAATCAAATTAAGATAATTATGTCTTACGTTATAAATAAACGTTAAAATGAGTTGAATTGAGGATCTCAAATAACCGGTATCTGTATAGATAACTCTATGGCAGGAAGCTGAAGGTTTGACAGGTAACATGGGACGGGGGACGGACGGGAACCGGATTCCCGACATAATACCCCACACGAGAGAAATAAAATGGCTGGTATCATTTCAGCATCGCTGTAGTTCTATCATCTGAAATTTTATCGGTCCGACAAATTGAAAATATGACGCCACCTTTATATGAAACAAATATGCTAAAGAGATCAGTTGTTGGTCTGGCTTTGTCATACCGACTGTTTCAACACTGCACCACTGAACCACTGGACAGGTTTACGATCGGAAAACCTCCGGGATGGACATAAAACTCCGATAAATCCCGATTTGGTAGTTAGGCGGCTTTGATGGGGATCTTTTCACACTGAACAGAATGATAAGAAATAAAGAGATTATTTCCTCTAGAATTATTCCAATCCTGAGATGAAAAGTTGTCTTTCGTGCTGTTGGCTCCAGTTTTCATTTGCAATCAGCAATAACACATTTCCTATATGCAGAGTTAAATATAACTGTAAATTACTATTAAATCTAATCTCTCTCTCCCTATTGATCTCTCTTAACCAGCTGTTAACTTCAACGATTTGATACTACATGTACACGTAAAATCTTACAAATTGCTTAACATTTAACAAGTATATTCACTTATCAATATGTTGTCTCCGAAAAAACAAAAGAGAAAGCGAGAGACAAAGAGAGGCCCTTCGAGCTGCGAAATGTAAACATAGAACACAAGGTGTTTGATTGTAACAACTCTGTAGGTGGATGAGTGCAATGGTTTGCGAATTGGTCGTCAAGTAACTTACGATATAGCGGTTTATAGTTCTTTTATAACTGGATGTGTAGTGGGTCCCGTGAACTCATTTTATCACTTGCCCAGAGCAAAAGGACGCTCTGTTGCTAGACACAACAGCAATAATCGAAGCTCAGATCTGATCCGGCAGTCGATCCTAACAAGCTATATATTTATATATTCTAAGACAAGAAATTTAAAGGCAAGAGATTAAATAATTAGATCTAAGCCATTAGACAAATAAAACCTTGCAGTGTGGTTCCTATGTAGTTTAAAGCTGTTTTCATCGTCCAAAGCGACACCTTTAGCATTCAAAATGATGTGCATTATAAAATGAATACTCTTAAAATTACATTAAAACTTCTCTCTCTCTCTCTCTCTCTCTCTCTCTCTCTCTCTCTCTCTCTCTTAAATGTTCTTTTATTCTTTTAGTCAATTTAAGTTAAATTTACTACCGTGAGTTCATAAATCACACATTTCATCTACAGAAGGTGATTTAGAATTAAAAACATATTTCATATCTATTTTTTCCACGTTAAATGTAACCTAATTTGGAGCGTACGTCTCCCATTGGGGGACCACCCGCTCTTACACACCGGTCCATTAACAGTGCAGTACAATCTAAGATCGAACCCCCCACGGCCATCCACCAGCGATCCCGTGATATGCATCCCGACGAGTTCTTAGAGCCCTCAAATCGATTTACACACACTCTCTCTCTCTCTCTCTCTCTCTCTCTCTCTCTTTCTCTCAAAATTCTTTTTAAACCTTTAACAAAATGTAAGATGATGAATTCAAGACGTGGCTCAAGTTAAACTTGTAACTATTGCTATGTGATGGAATTCTTTTTGTACACACTAGAATGAAGTTTCACACGGGGACCTTCCTTACAGGTAGTTGGTTTACTATTGCCCAAATGTAGTCTGCTGTACAGACAGTCCACGAAGCAAAAGGCATGATAATATCAGCGTGTTAATTGCTTTTCATTTATGTAAAAAAAGAAGAGTCTCGCTGTCAAAAAGATAGCTTTTGAGATCGAATTTAGCCATTATAAATCATCTTTCCGTATGGCACAAGTCAGTTGCTAACATTACAAAATTGCAGAAGACAAACATATGGTGTATGTCTTCCTCCATCGTGTAAGGATAAAGTGATCATAGGAGATGACGTTTAATAAACAATCTGCGGCTTGAAGTGGGCCCTTTACTGTAACTTTGACGAAACCCAAGCTTGTATTTCATTGAAGAATTCTGCATATTTATTATGTAAATTAACAGAATAAGTTGAGCATAGGTGGACATATGCATTAGTTTGCTTTAGAATTTGATACAACTTGATTTCGGGAGTCTGTGGACTGCCTATGGTATGTTACTTTGGCTGATTTATTTATTGAAATTGATATATCTAAGGAGTACCTGTCTTGCATCAACATGCAAGGTGATTTTAAAGGTGTGTCGAAGGTTTCAGATGTGTAGAAAATGAGCCATATCACCCCTCTCTATCGTGTTTTTAATTACGTGTTGTTTGTAATTAAAAATAAGTTTCTGCGAAGATGCAAAAATATATATTGCGATTGCCTTGGAATGTTTCTATATATAGAATCCAATGAATATTTGTCTGTATTTTTACTTCTGTAAGTGCAAACAAATTAGGGATGATCTATAGTCTCGACTGGCTTCATCTGAACTATTTACATTCAAGTGTCGATTATGCATCTTAGCCGCGGTGGGTTTGTTTTGCAAAACATTTCACAACAACAGTCCTTCAATATTTAATGAAACATCGCATATAGTACTTTAAGGATTTTTTTTTCTCAAAAATTCGTTGAACCGTGATTGTGTCCCATCAGTCGTGGTAATGACGAGTTAAAGATTCATGAAAATGTTCAAAGTAAACATCTAATTAACCAGTGTCACCGCGGCGCCTAGGCTTTGTCTCCTATGCTTCAACACCCAGATCTGGGTGCAACAAGGAGATCCGGCATTACAGAGAAGGAAAAAGATGAAAGTCGTCAATAGTCGGATCGTTTGGTAATTATTTGTAAATAGTTTGTGTGTGATAAGGAACTCGATGGTCTCTCCTGTTGATCAATGTAAGAAGTGAAGGCATATTCCCACCATATCACGCTCGATAGTTCCACCAACAGTACCTGTACGTCGTGGGAATAGGTATTACTCGAAAATGCGTAGGAATATTGAGTTTTTAATATATTAATTTTTATCGTCTAATTTCTGTTAGATTTTTAAAAGATAATTAGCCTAATTATACCACTCAACATCACCACGTTACAATGGAGATCCTATGAAGCTCTCGCGTTTTGAGACACGTGATGAATGAATTATAAGACGAGATCCCGGGTCTAGTGAACTCGTTAACATTCCTTGTTACGATTTTTATCTTAATCATTCATTAATGGAATATTTCATAACATTCACAACAAAAAACCCCGAAGAAAACAATTTGAATTTCTATTTGCCACATTTTTAAAAATTTTCTCCGTATATATAATAATGACTAATGTCATTCCTATATTATCTTTACAAATTATGTTAAATCGATTACGCTTACAGATTGTCTTGATACAAAACAGAACAGAATGCACCAACATTGTTTTAGTATCTTCTATGTACTGCCATTGGTATAATCTTACTGTAAAATGTCGTAAATCATACATCATTGAGTATGTTATTGATTTTACCTTACTATTTTATCACTGGTTTATCAATTATTATGTATATCAAAACATGTTTGTTTAATGTCCTTGTTAAAAATTTTGTCTAAATATATATATACCGGAATTTCCCCTTGTAATAATATAAAAGATTAACCATAGGATTTAGTTTTATATTTATTTTAATCAGGCGTGTCAGTGAATTTATAGGATTGTAATCAATGATAATTGCTGGCGGGCATCTTATTTTTCTTTATTGGCATATATTTGATTGGATTATAATGAATTTATGATATCCCATCAGATCTGTAGCTGAAAGACACATAGGTGAACAGTAATATTAGGGCCATGATTGTTCACAAGCCATAAATATAACCCATAAATGCAATTGGTTACTATTTTATTAAATATCTAATTACTTAGTACTTATCTATCTGTGACATGCCTACTGTATTGCAATATCACACCGATAAACACACGGCCGCTCATAAATATGCCCTCAGCATGCAGTCGGGGGTCATAATATGTATCAAATGGCTGTTGTCTGTCTGTAATTGGATTTTCTCAGTGCACTCGCATTGGAGGTTTGTGCAGTAAATTTGAGAGAATCCAAATGCGTTTCTGATTAACAAAGCTTTAAATTTCTCATAATTATTGGATTAAGTAATTGTTGCCCTCATAAAAGTCTGCTGGGTTCATTTAAATTAATATAAAGCGGAATTAAACAATACTGGCTGTTTTCTTTTTATTGTATAATAAATCAGTCATCATTTGGCCAGTGTTCTCTTTATTTGGCCGCTGTGTCGTTAAGATTCGCAATGACATTGCATTATTGTAATATATTAAAGATTTTCCTTCAAAAATATTTCTAAATACTTAAATTTTATACATATTTTTTCGAGTAAATAATTAATTTTCTTCACTACTAAACCGTGTCAAATTTAAGTATTGAAAAGATTTATAACATAAAGCCAACATTTTTAACATCAGAAATATAAAAAAAACTTCAAAAGTTCTACGACCTTTTTAGAATTAACGTATGAAAATTATAAATAGTTTTTATTTTGTGTTTTGTTCGGTTTTTATGTTCTGATTTATCTTTTGTTTTTATAAAAAAAAAATCCCGAAAACCAAAATTTATTGAAATTTATAAATGAAAACAATTTTTATTTTGAAAAAGCTTAAAATTTATTTCGTGTAAACATAAATTCTAAAATTCAAAAATTTGTATCTTTCAGAAGAACAGCCTATTTCATGGAAAAATTGTAAGTATCTATAGATTTTCAAAAACATTTGGCAAAAATGGACATCATTTCAATTCTTGTCGATATAGCTTATCTAGAAAACGTATAATCTTCAAATTATTCATATTCACTTAGACAACTTAATGTGCCAAAATACATGAAGTATTGTTTGGTTTAAATATAATCATTACTCTGCCGGACTTTTCAATTTCTTTTTTATGCCCAACTTCCCCAGCCTTTCGACTGCTTGTCGCTTCATGTAATAATATTATTGATTGCAACGCATAAAACATGCGGACCCCGTTGACATTTTTATAAGGTTTTACTTTAATGTTAAACAAATAAATAAAAAATACATACAAAAAAGAACCTCCTGTCGCCCTTTTGACTACCGCAGTGTCTGTCAACGACATTTGGACAGTAAGCTCAAAAAAAAAAAACCTGATCACCATTGTTGTCCCTCTCCTCGGCCGTGGTTTGCGATGAGGTGAGAATAGACCCTATACCTGTCTTTGATGTATCATCCGCATTTTCATAGTATCACCAGTACGTTAAAGGCTTATCTCTCTGCCTTCGGAGTCAAATTTCTTTTTCCATATTTAAAATATAATTTTGAGGAGGTAATTAGCATGAATGAAGCAGGCAGGTGAGATACAGTGGGTGTTACAGAATGGTTTAAAAATTCGCTAAATAATGTTAATTGAATTTCTAAAATAACCAAAGCAAACGACGCATATTAAAAAAAAAGAGCAAAACAAAAATTAGCAAAGTAAAAATAGGACGTATCAGCATAAATTTAAATGTCTCAAAATACACTACTCATAACTTTTTGTTTACATTTGTAAATATATTAACAAATAAAAGAAAAACATATACTTTCTTTATCTGTAGAAACTATAATATATTTAATAACTGATATAGAGACCATAGTCGAAAACCACCACTTTGATATTTGTTTAGAAAGAATAAAGCAGTTGTTATTAAAAAGCTTGAATCCCTTTGCTTGATGTGTACAGGCTTCAGTTACCGGTAGTCATAACGTTTGTGTACCCTTCGTCCATCGGGTATCAATACAAGTGTCGCCTTACAAGTCGTATTTTCTAGCAATGCTGACGAGACGGAATAACCCAGTAGATCAGTTTTCTTACATATGCAATGAGACCGATTTTTATTACATCCAAATCTCTTTGTCAAAGAAACAGTAGATTAAAGCTTCCAAATCTGTTCTGTGGAGTATTGGATGCACAGCTTTAAAGTGATGTCGCCGTTTGACCCCTTTAAGGTATCGGTTTCCTTATCAATTGGGTGTTAATGCTTGCATGGGATCGTTGCATCTGCAGTGTCGTGGAAGCCGCATTATGTTGGTGGGATTGCATGACCGTAGTGGGTATTTACTGGAGACAGAACTGCAAACGATTGAATTAAATATTGATGCAATTACAAGCACACCTCATGGAGGTGTGTGTGCGTTTTGTATGAAGGAGAATATTGTTTTATCAGTTCGATTCGATTAGCAATAAACCAGAAGAAATATCGTGGTATCGGCAGTCTGATTAAGAAGTAACAGTTGTAAGACTTCCGTATTGGGTTTCCTTCTCTTTTCAGTTATCAACACCTCAAACGCCCAAGTAATTCTAGGTTTCCTAAAATCAGAAAATCGTCCAATGAAATGGTAATAAACTGCTAGGTGCTGAATAGTCGGGGTCCGATTTGACGAATTAACCGGCGAGATTGACGAAGTGACCACCTGTAATGGTTGGCAGTTGTAGCTTTAATTTGTTTGGTTTATGGTGCACCTTATACCTTAAATGTTACAATTAATGATATACTTACATTTAATGTTACCTGGCGAGAAAGGGACAAAGATTAAACATTTCTTTTATGAGAGCTATCAGTTTCCTTAGCCAGTTAAATCTTAGTCTTAGCAGGCTCCGGGCCGATGCGAATTAAACTTCACATTGATGTGTCATTGATGTACAATTGATATTGACAGGCAGTAAAACTACCAATAAATATGATATGAAGTTTCCAGTTACAGCTATAATTTATCTCATCTACTTAACAATGCTGAGACCTCAGAAAACCTTAGAGGTATTTATCCAAGGTTTCAAAGTAATGCTACATTCTCACGTAAGATTGAAACCGGTGTGATAAGTCTATTTGACTAATCTGCGTTCAAGAATTATATACTTTTGTTATTTTTTGTTTCAACATTAAAATTCCTAAATATTTGATGAGCAGATTTTTTTGGAACTTAATACATCAGAAGTTTGGACAAGAATTCAGAATCCTAAAGATTGAAAGTCAGATCAAGAAACCTGCCTTCTCAAGATTTCAATCGTTTTTCTATAAAAGTGGTTTTATATTGTTTACACAAAATTTCATTTGCCTGTAAAAAGAGTTTATAGAGATTGCAGTCCGATCGCCCGTCTTTGATGTTCAGACGTTTACCATAATATGGCGATCGTAAAATTCTCGTGAATTCTCGTCAATACGGATTTTCCCGTGAAGTCGTAGGATTTCAATAAGATCTACTTTGTGTTATATTGGCGGAAACAAACCTTTATGGTACCAGTTGTTTTCTTTCTATACAAAGTTGGTTTTTATACCTGTTTCGACACCCTTACATCTTTGCTAAGTTAAAATTCTCTTATTCAACAAAGAACGAATAAAATCGTCGTAAAAACGCTATAAAGCACCGACCCTCCACTGCGAAAAATCGGCCTTCCAATAGCTGGTCATCCCTAGCAAGACAACCTTAGAAAATACGTTTCATTATCAAAGTTTGAAATATTTTGTGAAATCACATTTTAAAAGATGTTTTTTTAATTGTAATCTGTTGAGATAATCTTCGAGAAGAAAGTACTGTGCAGGTACATGCTTTCACATATATATACACTGACAATAAGTGACATGCTTAGAAAAGACCACCAGTACATTCAATATCTAAAAAACCTTCTTAGGCGGCGGTTGTTGTCAAACTTTTTGTCTGGCTGGCGATACAGATTTTTGTTCTGGTCACACTATATAATTAAATGACCACTAAAATTCCCGGAAGGTTTGTACCATGATCAGTGATAAATCGGAATCTCTTACTAATCAAATTGACAGAATAAGTATGAATGGAAAAAAGCTAGAAACAGCGTTGGCGGTTTTCTGTTTTTTATTTCTCTACTTTTTCCCCATAACGAGAGACATGTCAAATTGCAGGAACTTTATGTTACGAATATGATGAATAACTAAAATTTGCCCTGTGTGGTCTAATGCGTTTCCATGACGATGGATCCAAGCATGTCTCATAATCAAACAACATATTTAATCATTCTTTAATTTTTAGAGAATGCCCTAAAATATCATTGCCATCGTTGTATTGACGATCTTAATTATACTGCTTAGATTTAACGTCAACTAGAAGTCAAAAAAAATCTTTGCATATATAAAAATGTGAAAAAATTCAAATGAAATGCAAAACAAACTTAAATTATGATAATGTTAAAAAACTACAAAACTATTTTTCGTTCTCTTTTTTTTATTTTTAGTAGTGTGTTATGTATATTTTTAGAAAAGTATATGTGTATTTGAGATAAAAGTATTCAGATAAATAAAAACGCTGAAAAAGCTGGTTGTTTACCAAGTGTTTGTCTATTTTCAGATATGCAACAGATTCATTTACCGTCAACGACACTTGCCCCCACCGCTGTGACGCTTAGGAAACGAAGAAGGCCCTACTCGAAATTCCAGATCGCGGAGCTTGAACGCGAATACAATAACTCTACGTACATCTCTAAGTCCCGGCGATGGGAACTCTCACAACTAATCAACCTCTCAGAACGACAGATCAAAATCTGGTTTCAGAACAGACGTATAAAAGCCAAGAAAGTGTCAAAACGGGACGATCCGCCACCCAAAACACAGTCTTCTTGTATGCAACAGCAGCAACCAATGAGTCACTGAGGAGGAGGGGGAATAGGGAATAATGACGTAACAGAATCATAATGTGACGTCAGGAGCACGCGTCTGGATCGCTCTAGATTATTTTACCAAAGAACCAACACGCCGAATACCTCAGTCTAAAGACGTAGTGAATACCAATGGTCTCTGAGAGTTCTTTGGCTTGAATGGACACAGCCATCGAGCGCTCTTGAGGATCGAGGGTCTCGTGAAAAAGTAAACAATACTGTATGTTCACTTTGACTCGCACAGGATTATTACGGCTGGTTTGTAGTATTACAACGTATAATGAATCTTCTCCTGATGCAAGGACACGATGTGAATTCTATTGTCTCATGACAATTTTATCATTTGTAGAAAAGGTCCCAATTTAGACAACAGATTCTGAATCTGTTTGTCGCTGAATGACTGCCGATGTAAATATATCGATTACTGTAGAATGTCTGAAGATGTGATTGTATCGATTATTTGTAGAATGTTTGACGATGTTTCATTACATTGACATTTTGTGATTTGTCCAAAGATAAATTGTATTCTATATAAAAATGAATAGATGAAATAGCAATGAAATATACTATCCTAAACCACTTTCTGGTCTCTGGTTATGATCCAAATAGTATCGTGTGGCTGTGTACGAGAAAACTCAGATAAGGTACACTAGTGTGTGATCACTTGGCAGACCGCGGGAAAGGACATGGACTCGCTTCCCGCATGTCTGCAAGGAATGGTGAAGATGGGAGGAAATCGACTGATTGTAAACAACATGTACGGTTGATACATTGACCAGAGAGAAAGGGCCTGTGTTTTTCTATTGCTTTTTATGGAATTTTGATATTATGCAGTAATCGATTTCTCTGCCAGAACAGAAGACAGTATAATCGAACTGGTCATCAACTGGAAAGGTTGAGTTTATCTCTTTTCGTTTGGGACATAATATAGAGAAATAATTTCTTTTTATATAAAGGTCTTTTAAGTGCAATCATAGGTAGAAAATGTGTGAGCGTTAGTGATAAAAATGACAAAACATGGAAACTAGGTTCTAAATAAAGTCTATAAATTCTTTTGCTATGTACACCTAAAACAAATAGTATTTTTATCATTTGATTAAATCTGTTGAATACCACGTCATTAGAAAATACATAATTTTAAGGGATTTTATACATATTGAATAATATCGGCACGGTCGTGTTAAATCTGAATCGTTGTAAATACCAAACAATAAATCATTTGAAAGCAAATTTAGAGTATACATTTACCAAATAAAGATAATAAATTTATCAAATAAAGATTTTAATTTTATCAAATTAATATTAGAAATTTATCAAATTAAGATTATAAATTTATCAAATTAAGATTATAAATTAAGGTCATAAATTTATTAAATTAAGATTATAAATTTATCTTTGCGACTTTAATCATACTTGTCAACATATATTAATGCAGGGTTTTTTTTCCAAATACCTGCATACTTATTTTTCGATTTGATTTTTAATAAAAGATACTCCTAACAATTCTATTACGTTTAAGAAAGTAATGTATCTTATAAAATTATCTTCAAGCAATCAAATATTTAAGCGTTGATTGGCATGGCTCTATTGTAAACTTTAAAATTAAAATAGATTTAGAGGATAACCTGATACATTTACTTTTAAAGTCTACTAGGTCAGAGACGTGACCCCCCCCCCCCCCTCACATTTCCTTTTAATGTAAACCATAAATACTCACATACTTACATATGAATACATGTGTTCAAAATTGTAAATTTCTTTAACTTTTATTAAAAAGTGTTTATATTAAATAAGAAATAAAAGTCTAAAATACTAAAAATAAAATCTTAATTTTTAATTCAATACTGAGTTTACTTTTAATGTATAACTTACAAATATAACATGCTATCAAACTCATTTCATGTCACAATCATAATTATTTCTGTTTGAGGACACACTTACAAAATGTGAACCATTTTTTAAAAATGTCAAGTAACATAGCAATATTCCTGGTTATCTTTCGGTAAATGATTTTTTAAAAGAAACAAAGTGTCAAGTCTAAAAACACGATTGTGATTTTTTTATATTCTTGTATTCTTTAAATGATCAGAAAAATATATTTATTGAAAGTGCGTGGAATACTGAGTATATCTCGTTAAACACCTTGACCTACTGTTTAGTGTGGGTGGGTCTGCAAACAGCGACAGGTGTTGACAGGCATCGGAGTGGTGTAGATGTCATTGATGCAGCAAGGCCACGATACAGAAGATTGAGAGACTAAACATCTCGACATTGAACATGTATATAGAATGTTATTATGACATTGGTCATGTTAATTATCTGATACAGCCTTTTACATTTTAACTATGGAAGCGATTGTTTAAGAATAACCTTAATGATATTCTAGAAAAAATATTTTTCAAAGAAAACTGTGTGTAAACTCTGTAAGACTTGATAGAAGAATAAGGCAATGACAAATGCATGACGTTCTTTAAAGAACAATCTATACTTAAAAATTAAGACGTTTTGCAAATAAACTACAAAATGCCTGCACCAGAGTAACTACTTACACCTTTGGTATTTAAGCACGTGTGAGATGATGTCCGTAAGCTATAATTGAATTTTAACTGATAAGTAATTATTGTGAAATTAATCAAAAAACTGCTTTCATTTTCGATAAACAAGCCCGAAATAGCAAAATTGAGAGTAAGGTGGTGGACACGCTTTGGCGGATCCAAGTCAGCGGTAGTTTGCGTCAAAATATATACTTGCAATGAAATGATATTGAATTATTATGTAAAGAACGAATATATTTACTGGTAACTTATTTAAAGTATACATAGAAGTTAAGATTTGACAAATGTTGAACAAATAAAATGAGCCAATTCGTTTCTTAAAACCGCGATTTTAGTTTTGACGGATAGAACGACAGAACTTTCTAGAACGGGGTAACCAAGAACGCGGGTTGACTAACTAACGTCATGGCGAAAAGTGTAAGACGAGTTTATCATGCATCGCGGGCAGATACCTTGGATCGGACATCTATGTTTAATACAAAAAAGTTAATAATTAAAATGGAATAATTTAAAGCGATTTTAATTTTGGTGGAAAAAACTTTTCTGAACGGGATGCCCCAGGAACGCGGGTTGACTAATTAACGTCATGGCTGAAAGTGTAGGGCGGGATAACCATCGGGTAGATACTTTGGATCTAACAACTTTTGTTTAAAATATGCAAATAAATATGCCTACACTAGCTAATTTTTTTTTTAATTTCATACATTTTTATACCATGACAGATTAGACATTAATTTATAAACAATGAACATATTTGTTATGCATAAAAGTTAAAACGGGGAAATTGAATATGGGACCACCTCCCTATTTTAAAAAAAAGTCTTTTATCTGAAATTCTTATTTGGAACAGTGAAAAACATTCTAATGCAATTTGACCTAAAAAAAAACAAAATTTAGCGATACGACGCTCTAATTACCTACTCGCTGGTTTGAAATAAAATTTTTAAAAAAATTGTTTCAATCTTGCAACAAAAAGAATGAAGGCCACATCAATTTCAGTTTAGATTTTTCACTCCTGTCCGCTCCTCTAAATATCCAGCCATGCTGTTAAATTTTTTATTTTCATTTTAAAGAATAGGTTAAGAAAGCAATTAAGAAAAAATTTGGACACAGTATATACAACAATGAAAAAAAAAATTGGGTTCAACATATTAACATTGTATCATATTAATGTGTAAATTGCGCGGGATATCATCTAGTACATTAGAAAAGTATATTAAAAATCACAGTAGCTGTACTGTTGTGCTAAGCAAAGTTATTATAATAACCTTAACATTCGACTTTTAAACCTGAGGCTAAGGCAATTAGGCTAGCCCAGCACCGCCAAGCACTATTAAGTTTACCGAAAAAAAGTTTGAAAGAAAACATTATGAACTCCGCTAATATTTCATCTGCATTATGTCACTTAACCATCTCATACAGACCACCATTGTGCTCATTAGAAACAGCAATTAGATTAAGAAACAAGCGATAGAATTTTGATTTCTGTGAATATATACATATCAAGGAGAAGATAAATATTTTACCTATTGATTTGCTCAAACAGCTTATGAAACTGACTGATTGCGTTGAGATAAACTGATTGCTTAACCCCGATGTTAGTTAAAGGTTTAACCAGATCGTAGAAAAACCGTAAAGCCTGCATTGCCAAAATAAAACTTAAGCCTTATCTGCCAATGCCGTAAAGGAGCCTTGTTTAGACACTCCGACGGTAGAAGATGCCATGATACACGTGTCTTTGACATTAGACGAGACAACATTTTGGACCAAACAAGGGCAGTCTCGGGGCCGAGAAATCTGTCTCGGCACGTTGTCGATAGGCCTTTTCGCCCTCAAATATTCAACTTTGATTTTTAGTTTTATAAAGACGCACTAGTATTAATTAACTATACTCAGGTGATACTTTATAAATACTACACCTTTTATAGGATACCGGCTTAGTTTAAATTGCAGTAATGAGTAAAATAATAACAATGGCTTATCTAGGAGGCCATGTCAACTATGGTTGCTGTCTCTTAAAATACAAGCAATATTTGGGTGAGGATTAGATAACCTGATGAAAAGGGGTGCTTACCCGGCCCCCTTTGCCTTTACCTGATCTGTGGTTGCAGGAGACATCTATACAGCTAGCAAAAAAATAACTTTTTGTGGTTTTCCCTTAATTTTGACATTAATTATATCACGTTTAGGTTATACGATGTCTTAGAAGAATAAGCTTTGAATACAAGTAAACAACGATCGCAGCATCAATGGGAGAGAAAAATAACACTAAATACGTCTTCGTCAGACGTTTTTCATACTAATTGTTAGACCATAATTAATTACCTAATTGTCTACGGACTTTTGCGGTTTTTATTTTCCTGATTACGACAAAGAGCACACGGCGGGTGTGACCGGTCAGCAGAGGATGCTCACTCCTCCATGGCACCTGATCCTACCTCTATCTTGGAGGTCCGTGTTGCTCTGCTTTGAATTTGTATTTCATTTTATGGATTTTTGAGATGGTTGACGGTTTGTTATTGTCATTTTTTTCACATATCTTTATAAATAGGAAAAGTAGCGTTTCTTTATAAAAATAAATGATAATAATAAATAATATATATTTTTTAAAAATATGATTATTATAAATGATATGAGAAAGAAAGGTTTTTAAACAACTAATTTTACTTTCGACTGGGTGAACATTCAATCATATTGATACTTTCTCGAAGCCTTTAAACCTTTACAGTAACTAACCATTTCTAGCGTGAGTGATATTTTGCGGAGAATAGTTGTTCACATCAGGGTCTCTCCTCCGGAAAAATATCCTGACTTTTGACCATATGCCAAGGGTTCGTGAAGAGAGTAACTGTAGTAGATCAGAAATTTTGCCATATGAGTTGTTCAAATTGGCGTAAATATTAGCGATGGACTTGATGAGATAACTGAAGCTGCTTTTCGCCAGAAACGCTAAGTATAACAACACCGAAATGCAATACATTAGCAATATATGTCAGTATGGAATATTTAAGTTTATCATTTAAAGAAAATGTTTCAGTTAAGAAAATTTCATCTGAAGACTCCAAGGATTAACTGCTGATCCCCCACACATCTGGCCGAGGGCGTTGGGGGTGGAGGTCATTGGCTTAAATAGATCAACGCGATGTTTCATGTATAGCTGATATTTCGACAAATTGAAAATAAATGATACTTTTGTACTATGCTTTTATACAATGTCGTAATGTTTATTTGATTTCAATACATCATATTATTTACAAACGAAAATTATCCATAACTAAAGGCTACATTACAAAGGGTCTCAAAAGCGAGAATTGTAGTTTGAAGAGTATAAGTACATTTTTGTTTATTCATTATTATCAGTATTATTCAGTTATTGTCATAAACTGTTTTCAAATCAAAGTACTGATAGTACCGAAAAACGCTAACCTAGCTTGGTTCTAAAGGAAATTTACTTTGTGCAAGCTTAGTTAAAAAGAATCGATTTGATTTTTCTATATTTCAGCCTTTGTATGCGTACTATATTTCCTAATCACTGCGTGGCAGCCCCTGCAATGATGTACGTAAGCCCCGCACATTAGATTCACAATATCCCGTACATTATTTATATTCATAATACCCCGTGCAATTAAATGCGTAAACCCTATAACCAGTTTAAATGATGTATATTTCTGCTCGTATGGGGCGGTTATTCGATCACCGGAAGTAGAAGTCTAACGACAATAACGCGCTGAGATATGCTTAGCGCTTTAAAAAAGAGTAACTGCAGTGTAGTAAACGACGACGGACCCTTTTCAAGATTTCGCACCTCTGCGCAGAAATCCGCGCATTTGCTATATATATGACTGTCGTAATTACGTACATCTAAATAAGAGTAAATAATAAAATTTTAATTCTGCTAAACATTATTTGTGATGCCTAAATAAAAGGGAAAAAATAGTCCGAATTTCCTCTGTTTGCGAGAATTACGTTATATTTCCACGGTTTATAAATCCTAAAACCCCCAAAGGCAGTTTATAGTCTTATAATCTGGTAGATATTGAATTTATACCTTAACCTAACAATATTTATACATATAGCAGTTAATGTAACATAAGGCAATAATTATGTCCTTTTTTAAATGATATTTCTGGGGAAAAATGAACCAGTCAGCTTTGACACATCCTCTAAAAAAATTAGGTCGATGACTTACATTTTTTTCTGTTCACCGGTAAGCTAATTGACTTATTAATATTACAATTTAATTAGAGTAAAATTTTTACACAGACATGACAAAAAACTTAAAATAAAGGTAAGATAGATATAAGATGTTGCTGCAACCTTATTTATTGGTTTTTTAAACAATAGTTTTTTCACAACTGATAAAAATAGCTTTCATGATCAACGTAACTGTGTTGTAAATCAATAAAGAGTATATGTTTTACGCAAGTAAAAAAGAAACATGCTGTGGAATCATAAAAATTCACGGAGGTCAATTTTTGTGGATTATGTGGTTTGTTGGGGGTTTTTTTTGGGGGGGGGGGGGGTGGGGTTGGGGGGAGGTTGGTTTTTTTTTTTTTTTTTTGGTTTTTTTTTTGGTGTTTTTTTTATTCGTGAGGATGTAATTTCGTGGATGCGTCGGTTTTTAGTTTACTCTTACAAAATTTGTTTTTGTCGAGGATTTAAATTAGTGGGGGAGAGCTACTACCAACGAATTTCACAAAAATGAGGCCATCATTAGTTTTAATGATTCCACAGAATGTATCTTTTTTACCTGCTATACTAGTATAACTAGTATGTGCTTCCATATAACCATGATCAATTAAAGATGTATATCAAGCAGAACAACTGTCAATTCTAAGAATTAAATCAACAATACGAGGAATTCATCCAATATTCTAATTCTATTGCGTTTCAATACTTTAGTTTCAGTATATAACAATAATTAAGTATTTAATACTTAATAATTATTGCCCCATTATTTCTTTTGATCGTTGTAAAACAGATTATTTATTTATAATAATGGCTTAAAAACTTTAAAACTTTTACCATATCAAACATTTATTTTGTTGTCAAAGATTGTAATCGTGGCGTCATTTAGATCATTTTGCTAAAACAGAAATTGATATTTGAACTTTTTGTTAAGTTACTTTAGTGTTTCTTTTACGATGTAACTTGTCAATAATGTCTTTTTAACACTTTGCAATAGGTTGGTTAGGTTTGGTTAAACATAATGATATTGAGTGTTTTTAGTTGTGCGTATTGACAGATACTAATGGACGGTGTTTCAAACATTTAAGCATTTGTTGATTTTTTTTAATAAGATAGTTTTCTTCGATGTTTAAATAATTCTGTTTTATTTAATCAAAAATATTCAATTTTTTTTTAAATTTCTTTTTGATGAGAACAAAGTATACGAAAACTTTAATCACAACAAACAGCGTATAGACATATTGTATAATTCCTTAATTGTTATATTATGTTGCATATAAATTTACATGCTCTCATTGAGATTCACTTTAAAAAAAAATTTCTAATGAGTTGTCTAGAAAGCAGCATATTATCTTATACCTAAAATACTATGGTGTTTATTTTCGTTACATAATTTTTATATTGTTTATAAAATAAAAGACAGACGACAAAAGTATTTAGAATTGTAAAGATTCGACAAATAATGTTTGTGTATAGTATACAGGTAAACATAGCTGGTGTATAGAGCAAGTAAAATAAAAACTGGTATACAACTTTCAAAAGTACAAATAAGGCTATATCAACAATATATTAATAGAGATATGAGCTAATGTACAAGCAATACCCTGGCTAACCCGGTAAACAACCCCATCTAAATACAGACCATCACATGATCTCCGGGTGTAGCACATATACATAGGCAGACTCTAAGTATGCAGGGTATATCACATTCTATAATAATTAATATGGTTGTTCATTTTAATTGCTTATAAATTAAAGTTTGAAAAAGTTGCTGTCTTATTTGGGAGGCTCTATATAACTTTAGAGTCTATATCCTCCCTTTTATGACAGCCCTACTGAAGACAAGTCTCCTCTTAGTAGTTTTAGGATAATAGAATATTTTACACTATAATAATTAAACATATCGCAGCATTTTTGACAGATTTTCAAAAAACTTGCACTCAGCATTTACATTTAGATAACATAGAACTGAGGCATAAAAACGAGTAGATTTTTTATCATGATATATATATTACCGGGTATATTCAGTTTCATTTATAGAATCCATTCTACGAATTACCCTTTGTTTGTAAATTCTATAAGCTACATAAGTTATAAGCAGATTTAAAGAATTAGTTCTATCATTTTTTGTTTTTCATAAAAGAAACCAATAACAATGTTTCCACTGTATTTTGAATGACAAAAATTAACTTACAGCATTCCATATGTTTTTAACATTGTCACATTAAAAAGCAAGTGTTTTACATTTTATATTTGTTTACATTGTACACATTGATTTGATATATCTTTTTTCCATTTACTCACATATAAATTTTTACATAATATATTATTTAAAAGCTTGTAACAAAATTCTGCTACATCTGTATCTTTTATATCTCTAATCTTGCATTCATAAACATTAATTTTGTCCAAATTTTCTCATCGTATTTTTCAAATTCTTTACACAGTATTGATTGAAAACAAGGCTTACATGTACATAACTTTTTTTCAATAAGGTTTTTATAGAAAAAGTTACTAGATTTACCAATCAAGTTGTAATATCCTAAAGGGAAATTAAAACTTATTACGTTTTGCATGTTAATAAAGCTTGCATTACTGAATGAGTAAAGCCTTCGTATTAGTTTACTTATTAAAAAAGAGAATTTTGCATTCACATAACCAGTTAGATTTATTATTAACATTTGCAAAATGTTCCAATCGTCTGAAATTACCCTCGTCATCAAACAAGTCCTTAAGTATTTTTGATCATAATTTAGAATAAACATTGTTCAGATGAAATATGTATATATATATATATATATATATATATATATATATATATATATATATATATATATATATATATAAATATATATATATATATATGTTTTATGACTTTATATCATTCTATAAATAAAAGTTATTTGGTTGTATCCAATAACATTTTGGCGGAGGTAAAGTTATACAAGCAATATGTTACCTAACAGCTGTCACACATTAAGGCTGTGGTGAACAGTTGGTTTTCCTAAATCTTTTTCTTTGACAAAACCGTCTTTCGAGATATAATTGAAGGAAGCAAATTTGGATAAAACTTGGAATGGACATTTTAAATTTGGTAAATATTGTTTAGTTTCCAAACAAATCTTTCTCGAACATGTTTGTTTATTGGAGATAATTAGAAATCTGCATGGAAATACTTTCATGAAAATTCGAAAAGTGTGCAATTGATATTGCCAAATAATAGTAATGGAATAATATTTATAAAATATCGTGTATATTATTAAGCATATTTGGGATAACTTTATGTCTAATGATACCTTGTATTATATCCCAAAGTGTATGGGTTGGAGCAAGAGACCTAATTTTGTGAGAAAAATTAGAAACGCAATTCATCAAATGAATCCTCTTCGATCGGCAACGTTCAACATTTCTTTCAATTACTATTTACTTTTAAAATAACTTATAAACTCTTAACAAAAAACTCTAAATCATCTTTATCAGTATTTAAGTAAACTGATCATACCTCAAAGGTGAAAATGTTAAAGAACATATTTTCTTTCATTTTAAAAAGCAGCCACAATTTTACATATATATTTTGCGTTGTTTTTAACGCTTCTGTTTTTATATATATATATATATATATATATATATATATATATATATATATATATATATATATATATTCGAATTCCAAAATGAGTAAAGTTAATCCACACAAGTAATAAATAATAAAAAATAACAGAAAGCCGATTCAAAACTCTACCGGTTTCATTGATATCTATATATATATATATATATATATATATATATATATATATATATATATATATATATATATATATATATATATATATATATATATATATTTCACTTGCAAAAGTAAGAAATGAAATATTTTACAAATTATCTATAGATTGTTTGATAATGTTAAATAAAAATGTAAAATCAGCAAGCTGAAAAAATATAAAGAATTTAAAGTCATTTATTGATATTTAGTTATCTTATCATATTTTAAAAGTAGCATTTTACACATAACACGCATACACATATTACTCATAGTTTTCAATTTAACAAATAATCATTAAAAATGAAATGGTTTAATATATATTTGTATCCTTTTTATAAATAATATCACAGTAAATATTACAAAAATGAATCTTATTGTATTACCTATGTTTTATTAATATTTTGTTGTTTGCTTTGAACATATTTTATTGCACTAATAAGGGTTAAACACAACTTCTTATAACTTATAAGATTTTCACTTCCAAAAATGTATATAATTGATAACATTTTGAGTACATTTCGCTTGATAATTTGGACAGGAGTAAACTGTTAATAAAGTAAATAACGTTTTCTTGACAAAAGTCTATAAAATATAATTATGAACTTATAATTCATTAACTGATTTTTAAGGTGGTGTCATAAGTAGCCATATTTATAAATTTCTTTGGATTGACATATTTTTGTATATACATATATCAAAGTAAATTTATCAAAATTACAAAAATTAAATTAACTTATAATTTTTATTAAACCTTTTTATATAATATCTATGTTTGTTAAATCATGACAATGTTTATGGACATTTTCTAAAATTTTTTTTGGTGTTATAAGATTTAAATAAATTTTATGTATATTTATTTGTTATATATTAATTTATCTTTTATATGTAATTATTAGGTAGCTTTATTTACATAGTAGCATATGTAATTTTAAAAGTTTGTTATAGAAGCCGGACTTAATCAAAGGCTAATGAGAGTATGTTAATAAAAAGATAAATTAAAAGGGTTTTTTTTTTTACTTCACTCAATTACAAACAAATCAATCGTATGGCGACATCATCTCTACTTCTTGAAAGACTGAGAAAACAATGGTGGAATATTAATTTTCTCTAGAGAGACAAATAGCCTCACTTATGAATTACTCTCTGGCTATGAACGAACGTATGCATGAAATTGAATGAATTATTTTATCACTTTGTGTGGTCCCGCATTAGGAATTACCGACTCTGCCTTCGGGACATAGACTTCACACACGTCACTTCGCGGCCTCTACGAGAGAGGATCTAGTCCTGTATACAAAGCATATCACAGGGTACTACAGCTTTATTGTCATGGGAAATTTTGATCTACATCATTAAAAAGCAATATCTCCTTACCGCGGTGTTTGCCAATTGATAAATTAATCAATTTGTATGTCCTCAGCAATTTAAAAAGGGGATGTGGATTGGAGGGAGAGTTTCCAGATTATAAACACGTAATTAGACATTTGAAAGTTGATTGCTTATGATCGGTATTAGAAAATTATAAAATATTGTGAGACATGGGCGTTTCTATTTTTATTAAACAATTGATAATTTCTGTAACGTTCCAAGCGGGACTATTTTAAAAGTGTCAAAATTCAGAACTGTAATTTGTATCCGTGGTACTGAAAGAGACTGAGTACAAGTGGTGAACAATAACTCAATATGATAAAGCCATCTTTTTGATTTGAACATATTTTATTATGCAAAATAATATTTACATAATAGGATTGGGCAGCAGGCAAAGCCTATTTAAGCCTTCTCCACTAGGTACAAGGTAGTCATATGTATAAAATACAAGAATTGTGGAGTTAAGTGATACAATTAAGAATACATGATTTTTTTGTGTAGCAAAGTGAACAAAAGAAAAAAAGAGGGGAAAAAAAAGATAAAATTGACAAAACCGGTTATAACAAAAGTAGAACAGAATTATCAAGTTTTGTCAATAAGGTTACAGCATATATATATAAATATAGGTATATGCATAATTTTGTTTACATTTTCAGTATATGTGTTAATTACATTATTTTCTTTACACAAATCTTCTGGATTTTTTAATGTATTCATGTACAAGCTTGAACAATTTAACATTTTCATCATATGAAACATCATTATCTCCATACAGTAATAGATCTAAGGTAATTGGTTTTTGGAGATTTAACATAGATATTTGATGAAAGAAACAATTTCTTTCATCATTATATTTTGGGCACTCAAAGAAAAAATGATTTGCATTTTCAGTATGAAAACCACAATAATCACAAACAGAATTTTCTCGAATAAAATCACAAAATAAGTCAGCATTTAAACTGCTAGCATTATTTCTTAGTTGACAATGTATAATGTTTTCCCTCCGATTCCCTAAATTAAAAAGTTTTGTTGGAGTCTTAAAAAAATATTTCTTAATAGCATTTGAAAAGCAAGCCAACTTTGGAAGACTTCTAATAGCTAGTGGAAGATCATTCCATAGCTTAACTGTAGATGGTATGAAACTTTTTAAATAAGATGTTGTTCTGGCTTGAGGGATAGTGTAAGTAGATTCATCATGATTTCTTAAAGGATATGGGGTTATAGGTGGAATACATGGTTCTAAAAGATTTTCAAGGTAAGTAGGTACCATGTGGTTTACCATCTTATAAAACAAAATTAACTTGTGCACTTTTCTTCTTTCTGATAACATATCCCATCCCAATTCATAATACAACTTTGTTCTAGAGGAATTGATTCTTAAGCCTGTGATAATTCTAGCTGCTGTGATTTGAACATCTTCTAAAAGATCTGATTCCCTGTCATTGCAGTTGTCCCAAATAACATCGCCATATTCTAAAACAGGTCGGATAAAGGACAGATATATTTTTATTAATGCATCGCGACAAAGTGTGTGTTTGAGCATACGCAACATGTTTAATCTACTACAAGCCTTTTCATATATGCCTTGTATATGTAATTTCCAGTTTGCATCAGACTGGAAATTAAGTCCTAAATGAACATGATTATTTTGTATTGTAATATCAGGACCATTATTACCAAATTTAATAGTAGGATGTGAAATATTTTTCCGAGTAAAGTTTAAGTTTATAGTTTTTTTAGGATTAAAATCAACCATCCATTTTTTGGACCATTTATCTAACTTGTCGAGATCCTTTGTTAGAGAAACTGCTGCTTCCATAATATCCTGATCAACAATAACATAGAGTGATGTGTCATCAGCAAATAGTCGAACATTATTGGACAAGTCAGAGGCAATATCATTAATGTACAATAGGAATAAGAATGGCCCTAACACTGATCCTTGTGGGACACCAGAGTTAGTAGGACCCAATGAAGATGTAAAACCATCTAAGACTACCTTTTGTTTTCTATTCCATAGATAATTTTTTACCCAGTTAATAATTTGACTTGAAATGCCATACTGTTTTAATTTAAGAATAATACCCTCATGCCAAACCCTATCAAAAGCTTTGGATATATCACAAAATATGAACCTTATGTCTTTGCCTTTGTCTAAATTGGAAACAATGGTGTTGTAGATTTCAACCAGCTGATTAGTGGTTGAGTCTCCACTTTGGAAACCTGATTGATATTTGTACAAAATGTTATTTTCAAGAATGAAGTTATTGAGATGCTTGACTATAATTTTTTCTAATAACTTACATATAACAGATGTAACTGATATGGGTCTATAGTTATTTACATCATCAGGAGTACCCTTATTTTTAAAAACAGGAGTAACCATTGCGATTTTCCATATGTGGGGAAGTACACCATTACTTAGTGACATATTGAATAGTTTAGCCAAAGGTTTGCAAATAACATGTGCAACCTGTTTTAAAATTCTTGGTGTTATGGAGTCAGGACCTGATGGCTTAGATATATTGATAGCTTGTAATTGATCCAATACTTCATTGTCAGTAATATAGTGAGTGTTCATGTGATGTAAAGGTGGGTCTGGTACATTGTGTGCTAAGTTTTGGGACACAGATATGGTAGAAATATTTGTAAAGAAATTGTTAAATGCATTAGAATGCATAAAGCCATCTTAAAATTCGCCAAAATTAATTTAAAAATTCACAGTTGGTATGCAGGTACAGTCAACATCACGTGTTTGTCAGCATTAATAATTTAATTTTACATGTATAAAATTACAATTTTTTTGTTTTGTTTGAAAAAAAACTTTAACTTTAAAATGGTCAAGATCGCCTAGTCACTTTCCGCGCTAAATATTAAATGATTTTTTTTTGCCGCAATATATAACGACAGTATTAATGACAGGGACGGGGTGTTTTAATGAATTTTTACACTCTCACTCAGTACATAAGGCGTAGTGGTTATCAATGGGTAGCCATGTGTTGCGACATTATGTGTGGCCTCAAAACCGATATTTAAAGATATATAGATTTTTAATGTGACTTTATAAAACTATTTTACAACGTGTAAATTTTCATCGTCATTATCAATGAACCTTGTCGTGCGGTAATGTTAGTGCAATTAATATCACTGTACCCATTATCGCCCCAAATTCTTTCATAAAAATCAATATGTCCTTTAAAACACATTTATTTTATAGAAAACAAGTTCACATAAGTCAAAAACCAAGAATGAAGTAAGTAGGTTTCAAAAATTGTACAATTATACAAGTTCCGAATAATTCAAAGTATTAACAATTACAATATTGTTTCATACGGTAACTTTTATATTGTACCAAGACCGGACAAAGCATACGTCGAAAAACGGAATTATATCGATATGTACATAAATAGTTTATATCGATATGTACATGAATAGTTTATATCGATATGTACATAATAGTTTATATCGATATGTACATAATAGTTTATATCGATATGTACATAAATAGTTTATATCGATATGTACATGAATAGTTTATATCGATATGTACATAATAGTTTATATCGATATGTACATAATAGTTTATATCGATATGTACATGAATAGTTTATATCGATATGTACATGAATAGTTTATATCGATATGTACATGAATAGTTTATATCGATATGTACATAAATAGTTTATATCGATATGTACATGAATAGTTTATATCGATATGTATATGAATAGTTTATATCGATATGTACATGAATAGTTTATATCGATATGTATATGAATAGTTTATATCGATATGTACATAATAGTTTATATCGATATGTACATAATAGTTTATATCGATATGTATATGAATAGTTTATATCGATATGTACATGAATAGTTGATATCGATATGTACATGAATAGTTTATATCGATATGTACATGAATAGTTTATATCGATATGTACATAATAGTTTATATCGATATGTATATGAATAGTTTATATCGATATGTACATAATAGTTGATATCGATATGTATATGAATAGTTTATATCGATATGTACATGAATAGTTGATATCGATATGTACATGAATAGTTTATATCGATATGTACATGAATAGTTTATATCGATATGTACATAATAGTTTATATCGATATGTACATGAATAGTTGATATCGATATGTACATGAATAGTTTATATCGATATGTACATGAATAGTTTATATCGATATGTACATGAATAGTTTATATCGATATGTACATAATAGTTTATATCGATATGTACATGAATAGTTTATATCGATATGTACATAATAGTTTATATCGATATGTACATAATAGTTTATATCGATATGTACATGAATAGTTTATATCGATATGTACATGAATAGTTTATATCGATATGTACATGAATAGTTTATATCGATATGTACATGAATAGTTTATATCGATATGTACATGAATAGTTTATATCGATATGTACATGAATAGTTTATATCGATATGTACATAATAGTTTATATCGATATGTACATGAATAGTTTATATCGATATGTACATAATAGTTTATATCGATATGTACATAATAGTTTATATCGATATGTACATGAATAGTTTATATCGATATGTACATGAATAGTTTATATCGATATGTACATGAATAGTTTATATCGATATGTACATGAATAGTTTATATCGATATGTACATGAATAGTTTATATCGATATGTACATGAATAGTTTATATCGATATGTACATAATAGTTTATATCGATATGTACATGAATAGTTTATATCGATATGTACATAATAGTTTATATCGATATGTACATAATAGTTTATATCGATATGTACATGAATAGTTTATATCGATATGTACATGAATAGTTTATATCGATATGTACATGAATAGTTTATATCGATATGTACATGAATAGTTTATATCGATATGTACATAATAGTTTATATCGATATGTACATGAATAGTTTATATCGATATGTACATAATAGTTTATATCGATATGTACATGAATAGTTTATATCGATATGTACATGAATAGTTTATATCGATATGTACATAATAGTTTATATCGATATGTACATAATAGTTTATATCGATATGTACATGAATAGTTTATATCGATATGTACATAATAGTTTATATCGATATGTACATAATAGTTTATATCGATATGTACATAATAGTTTATATCGATATGTACATAATAGTTTATATCGATATGTACATAATAGTTTATATCGATATGTACATAATAGTTTATATCGATATGTACATAATAGTTTATATCGATATGTACATGAATAGTTTATATCGATATGTACATGAATAGTTTATATCGATATGTACATGAATAGTTTATATCGATATGTACATGAATAGTTTATATCGATATGTACATGAATAGTTTATATCGATATGTACATAATAGTTTATATCGATATGTACATAATAGTTTATATCGATATGTACATGAATAGTTTATATCGATATGTACATAATAGTTTATATCGATATGTACATGAATAGTTTATATCGATATGTACATGAATAGTTTATATCGATATGTACATGAATAGTTTATATCGATATGTACATGAATAGTTTATATCGATATGTACATGAATAGTTTATATCGATATGTACATGAATAGTTTATATCGATATGTACATGAATAGTTTATATCGATATGTACATAATAGTTTATATCGATATGTACATAATAGTTTATATCGATATGTACATGAATAGTTTATATCGATATGTACATAATAGTTTATATCGATATGTACATGAATAGTTTATATCGATATGTACATGAATAGTTTATATCGATATGTACATGAATAGTTTATATCGATATGTACATGAATAGTTTATATCGATATGTACATGAATAGTTTATATCGATATGTACATGAATAGTTTATATCGATATGTACATAATAGTTTATATCGATATGTACATGAATAGTTTATATCGATATGTACATAATAGTTTATATCGATATGTACATAATAGTTTATATCGATATGTACATGAATAGTTTATATCGATATGTACATAATAGTTTATATCGATATGTACATAATAGTTTATATCGATATGTACATGAATAGTTGATATCGATATGTACATGAATAGTTTATATCGATATGTACATAATAGTTTATATCGATATGTACATAATAGTTTATATCGATATGTACATAATAGTTTATATCGATATGTACATAATAGTTTATATCGATATGTACATGAATAGTTTATATCGATATGTACATGAATAGTTTATATCGATATGTACATAATAGTTTATATCGATATGTACATGAATAGTTTATATCGATATGTACATAATAGTTTATATCGATATGTACATGAATAGTTTATATCGATATGTACATAATAGTTTATATCGATATGTACATGAATAGTTTATATCGATATGTACATAATAGTTTATATCGATATGTACATAATAGTTTATATCGATATGTACATGAATAGTTGATATCGATATGTACATGAATAGTTTATATCGATATGTACATAATAGTTTATATCGATATGTACATGAATAGTTTATATCGATATGTACATAATAGTTTATATCGATATGTACATGAATAGTTTATATCGATATGTACATAATAGTTTATATCGATATGTACATGAATAGTTTATATCGATATGTACATAATAGTTTATATCGATATGTACATAATAGTTTATATCGATATGTACATAATAGTTTATATCGATATGTACATGAATAGTTTATATCGATATGTACATAATAGTTTATATCGATATGTACATAATAGTTTATATCGATATGTACATGAATAGTTTATATCGATATGTACATAATAGTTTATATCGATATGTACATAATAGTTTATATCGATATGTACATAATAGTTTATATCGATATGTACATAATAGTTTATATCGATATGTACATGAATAGTTTTTAGTATTACAAAAATCATAAATAGATATAAATGACACCTTTATCTTGAAAAGCACAAAGGGTTAATCTGACACTTATAATAAGTTATGGTTTATACCAGTAATACAAAGCCAACGAAGCTACGAGAGCAGGAATGGTATACTTTGAACAAACATCGAACCCTTACTTAAAACTAGGTTTGTATTATAGTATAACGAAGTATATTATGTTACTAGAACAACGAGCGTGAATGTAGTACAGTGTTAAGTGTACAGTGTTACGTAATAATTGTTTATGCTTGTATGAGTCTCCTTCAGCATATTTATACCACAAAAATACACAAAAAATCACATACTTATACATGAAGCTTACTATTCTGTTTTGTTAAGATATCACATTATGTCGATTTTCCCTAATGATACATATACTTATCATTGAGGAACGATTAAAATGATCTGAAGAAGAATGATTTTTACTGGGGTTGTTTTTTAAATGTTTTCAAAAAATGATAACAATTACTTATGTAAATGTATAATTGTAAAATTATGTAACTTTGGTCTATAACTTTACTCATTTGTAAGAACTTTTTAAAAAAAACTTAGAAACTGCAAATTGCTAGATTTAAAGAAATGGTAATACTACATGTATATAGATTTTGTCATCTTTGATTATTCTTTTTATGGTTTTAATTTTTAGAAATATTAGATAGTTTTATTGATTTTATTTCAATTTACTTTATATAACTACAGGTATCGATTTCTCTTATAGATCAAATTCAAAAGATAATTATGTAAATGATTTAAAATAATATAACAAATTCTTACACTTTTTCTTTTTGATAAAAAAAATGAATAATGAATAATCTTTTTTAAAACTTTATTTACCATATTGTACAGATATACATTTCTTACATTGACATAATTAGAAAATTAAAAAAATAGTAAAACATTATACACCACTATGCATGAAATGTAGGAGGAGAGTACAATTATTTCTAAGATATCTTTCATACCTAAAGATTTACAAAATACAAGCATGAAAGTCGGTTGAAATGTAAATACACATATAGATGAATTTACCACCACTAGTCTCGATATTCTTGATTAAAACGAATACTTTGTTGGATATTTGAATGAGCAAATCGTCGTGAATAAGTAAAGCCACGGGAAACAATAAAAACATCAAAATAAACATTAAAACATTAAAATAAAACATTAAAACGTCACTAAAGATAATTAATAATGTTAGAATGTGGTACTATAGATCAAACCGAGATACCATGAAAGATTGGCGTTACTTAAAACATTGAAAACAGAAAACTTTAAGATATTTTTCTTCGTATAAATACTAATAATCTTTAATAGCCTATATATTAACTAACTAAGGAATAAGGAATCATTCTTTGAGTATTATGAGGTGATTATTTCGGTCGGGGTGTGATAAAATCTATCATAACGCCCTGACCGAAATTATCACCTCGTAATATTCAAAGAATGATTCATTATTACTTATATTTAAATAATTTTAAGCCATCGTAAGATTGAATATTTAAATATAAATAAGCAAACCCTGCTGGCGCCTCAATTTGGGGTCATTTGAAGTTATGGGTTACATAGTAAAAAAAAATCGATACGTAGTGTTATCACAGGCAAAGACACTGGAAAATGTTAATATATATTTATAATAATATAATCTAGAATTCAGTATGCTCAGTTCCTCAGGCAAAAAAAAATGAAGCTTCTTATATATTCACGTATATTCATGCCTAAACTGTTCACGTCATTTTATATTTCTCTGTTTCATTTCGTATAAACAAAGATGTTTGTTCTTTAGCAAATACTTTTAAAGCTTAAAATCGATCGTAAAGATTTCTAATTTATGCTCAATCGTTTAATCAAAATGGACATCAAAGTCAAAAAATGAATCCACACATTCATTTATTGATCAAACACAAAAAAACTAACAATACAAAGTTCATATGAAATTCTTGAAAGAATACATATAGCTTCGTGGGAATATTGTCTGTATTCACTTTATATGTTGTCTAAACTCAATGAAATGTTGACTGACTCGCTCAGATGAGTGTAAATTCGTACTAAACATGCATGTCTAAATAAGTATATTTCAATTTTCATAGTAAAAGTTATAAGTGTATCTCGAAGTCTTACAATTTTAAACATGCAACGATAATACTGCAATGATTTACAATGCATCTACTGTATAAGGACATATTTTCGTTGGGTTAATTTTTTTGTGTTTTTAAACCAAATAAAATTTCGTTGGCATTTAATTTCGTCATATCGTAATCTCTAAAATGTATCACGTATCTGCTCTGTATTTATAAATACTTTGTTTAAAAATTCGTCATAGATTTAATTTCCTTGATTAATGTTGTTAACGAAAATAACGAAATTAAATCCTCAATGAATATTTCTGATTCTACGGCATATAAATAATCTCCTTCTTCGAATTAGAAATATCTTACATTTTAATATGGTTATTTAAATGGAATAAAAGCGATTGAAATGGTTAAAAATAATATAAGATGTTTCTTATCTCTAGAATATTCTTGTACATTTTGACATGAAACTCAAAAGATGCTGGAGAATTGTCATATACATACCAAAATCTGTCGAAACCTAATTGGTAATGCGATTGACAATGAATCATTTAATAATTTGTTGGCAAAATGCATTGATAATATTTCATTTAAATGTTTATCTTTTACCAAATAAGTTTTATGCTAATAGATACATAAAAGGATTGGACATCGGGCAATGCATATGTTTGTCCTCTCATGTTTATTTTAAAACATCTTAGTAATAAGACATAAAGGCTATGTTAATATAAGCATCTAGAAATCATTTGCAAAGTCATAAATTCCTCACCAGACATGTTTTGTCAGATTATACAGTCCCATGAAGAGTTCGGTTTTGCACAATAATTATGTTTTTTGTTGTTTCAGTTACCCTGACACATAAGTTATGGGGTTATAGTGCCATTTAGTCTGATGTCGAAGCAGAATGCCCCCAAAATAAATTGTTTTATGTTCTAACTGTCACAATTAAGTGTTTCCATCGATACTGAGGTTGTGGTGTGAAATTGATGGTAAATCATTGACATGTTGACCTGCAGCTAATGCTCACAAAGCTATGGTCACATTGGTTGTACATGTAATAGTTTTATACATCATATGTTTAAATGAATACTATTTTATTTACCTACAAATTTTGAATCTTAATGAATATTATTTGTACCATGTAACTTTAAAAATTCAGTTTATTTTAATGGTCCAACTTCCGTTTTTATTTTACATAGCAATTTTGTTTATGCTTTCATATAATACTATTATGTAATTTCATGCAATGGCTTTTAAGTATTTGATAAAAAAAATCGCATTGTTTTATACATTTATAGATTACTTGATTATAGAAACTATTGTAGAAACTACATTTCATATACCGTTTATTTATAGTTTAATTTTTCGGGGAAAAGGACGGATAAATATTTACTGCATAATAAATTAAATCTCGCTTGGAAAGGTTTTTGATTTTTCAGCCACAAGTGAACACCAAAGGTGTATATGTAGCGCAAACAGTGTCTCATTTAGAACACGAAGATTGGTGGGAAATTAATTCTGTCCAACTTGATTCTCCACGATATAAACCAGCTGTTCTAGTTCCCTATATGATTTGAGAGTGGAACATGGGCAGTCTGGGGACCCCGTCTCGCTGTCTGCCCTCATCCACACCAGGTGACATTTTGTGAAACCACATTGACTGAACGAATCCAACCAATCAGAGATCAGGTCCCGGGTGGGTTTTAAAAAAATACTTTATAAAGTACTGGTTACAACATTATTTGAATTACTTTAAAAACATTATATTATTATGCAGTTTCAATCACAGATATTTGTATCAAAATTTCATTACTAATCGCATGATGAGCTAGTAACTTTGTGAATTTAATGCTTAATTGACAAAATATCTTTTAAAAAATGCCAAATTCATGACATATTTTACATGGGCTTTTATTCAAAATCTTTATCTGTAAAATACAGGTAATATTTCATTATTGTTTATCTGCTCATACATTGATATCTTTAAAAAAAATATATGTTCTTGAAAACTACCTACTCTTCAATAGAAAAAAAATATAAGAAAAAAACAAATAACAACAAAACAGGTCTACGGGGTTATGTATGAGTTATTTAGACAATGAAATACCAGGTTTGTACAGAAATAAAGGAATGTTTAAGGAATAAGGAATCATTCTTTGAGTATTATGAGGTCATAATTTTGGTCGGGGCGTGATCAAATCCAATAAAGCCCTTCAGATTTGATCACGCCCTGACCGAAATTATCACCTCATAATATTCAAAGAGTGATTCTTTATTATTTACATTTATATAATTTTAAGCCATCGTACGATTAAATATTTAAATATAAATAAGCAAACCCCGCTGGCGCCTCAATTTGGCGTTATTTGAAGTTATGGGTTATATAGTACAAAATCGATACTTAGTGTTACCACAGGCAAAAACACTGGAAAATGTAAATATATGAAGATAATGTACAGAGACTGTGAAATACAGTACCTGATTTGTAAAGAAATAAAGCGGACTTAGTAGTCCTTGTCGTGACCCAGTGTGTGTACCGAGCGACCAGCTCGACACCGAGTCTTCGGTCAAACTAAACACGTCCCGCAGCTGATGTCTTTATTTCCCATTATGCCACCAAAAGTGCTGGTCATTCTGTGCAAATCATCTAGTCCATATAATATGACAGAACAGCAGACTGCTAGTCTATGTTTATAACGGTTACGGGGGTGGACCGCAGAATGGCTGGATCGTGGGAGCTGTTCAATCGACCGTGATCTGTTTGAAGTCAGGCATGTTGGTAAAAACAGGACACAAACTGAGTTTTTCTATAACTTTTGCTATAACCTTTCGTCATATTAGTGTAGTTTGGGTAGATGACACATCTAATGATCTAAAACCGAAATATTGGAGGAAATCGAATACTGAAAATTGTTTACCCACGAAACGCGAATGCAAGCACCATTTCATGACAAATTTCAAGATATCTAAACTTTGCGTACTCTGAATTTATAATCATATCCCGGATTTAAAGAATTTTGATGCGTTACAATTAATGTTTAAAAACATTTTTTTTTCATTTCGAAATTCATTTTTATTTTTATTTGATATAATAGCACTCGTATGTAGATATACCTGTATTTTCAATTGTCGAAAATCGATGGTTTTGTAAATACGTGTTTCTTTAAATGCATTCAATTCAACTTTACTTATATTGAACTTCAATTAACTATACGTGTTTCTTTAAATGCACAATTTCAACTTTAGTCATAATAAACGTTCAATTTAATATACGTGCTATGGAATGCTAGAATACAGCAAACGCATATTTGAAAGTTTAATACAATTAGATACGAACTGTATTCAGTGTGATTGTATTGCCATAGAATTTATGTTATATTCTGAAATAATATAGATTTTGTAAACGGGCTTATGCATCAATATTAATACGATGGGTTTATTTATTCTCATGTAAATTATTAATGACATATAAACGTGTTTTGAATCTGCGTGACTCTGGCAAATGTAATCTTTCTTTGTTTTGTTAATGAGGGACATGATTGTAATTATGGATGATAATACATCAAATTTTATCTAAATACCATATGAAAAGTAATCAAATTAAGGGTTATAACATTTATTTGTCCAGCTACTGAATGTATTTAATTTATTAGTGTAGTAATCCCAACATCAGCTCTCCGAGGATTTCCTTGTCACAGAAGCTTGCAGTCGATATTTCATAAATTTCTCCCATTCTCGTACAAATTTTTGCGTTTTGGAAAAACAAAGAACAACATAACATATGGTGGAGACTCGTCCCTGCCCGGGGGTGATTTATTTGGTCTGGGATGATTTACGGAGGGAGCTGGACAAGGCATTCTGACTTACGAGGAACTGGTTACCTTCAAAGACTCTCCGACAATGCCATAAAAGGCCAGAAATACACCACGCATCACAAGCGGCCTATCGGGGACCGTGGAGATCACAAGCGGCCTATCGGGGACCGTGGAGGTATGTCGGAATGATGGGACCAATAAACATTGATTTAGGGAACCGGTGTCATGGAATTATTGGGGATCCTGGTCATTAACTGGGGACACACCTGAGCAGGAGTACAGACACGGACCACATGGTGGAACCTGGTCCTTAAATGGACATAAAACGGGGGTCGTCTGTTGAGTTTCTGTGGCGTTTGTCAAGAACAGTCCTTGAATAACATACTGGATGATGTACGGGTCCATGGGAAAACGTCTATATTACCTACATCTTACATGGATAAACATGAATAGCTTTACAATAATTTGAATATGGCCACCCATGCAGAACGATGTTACAAATGATACAAAAAATCCCATCAAATATTTAGCTATAAGCATTTTAATAGCATGTAGATACTTGTTTTTATCATTGCATAGTACATAAAGAAATGGGCTATAACTGTTCTGAAGACAACATTGATGTGAGTTAAGAGAACGTAATTGTTTTCTATGGAGAGTCATGTAAAGAATTTAGACTAGCGACCTTTCAAACACTAAATAATTATGATAAAAAGATATATTTACATTCTACTGTGTTTTTCCATTAAATTCTGTGATCTTCAAATGCCTCTAAATGCAACAAGTAGTCAAAGGTTAAAATGACGAGTTTTATTATGACGTCACAAACGTTGAACGCTGTAAACTGCAACGTCACAAGCGAAAATCAAAGTTCACGCTTGTGGCTGTTACTGTGGCTCTTCCATTAATATTAACTTACCCTTAGGATAAGATAGGAATTTTAAGGTATGAATCACATTTGCAGACAAGGCAAGAAGTTAATAAATGTAAATATAAGCATTAAATCATGATTTTTTGAAGTATACACTCTCATAACTGCAGCGGTGTGTGCATACAAATTGAGTAACGCGCGTTAGCGCGTTATGAAAATTTGTATGAACACACCGCTGCAGTTATGAGAGTGTATACTTCAAAAAATCATGATTCAATGCTATAGTAAACCAATACTGTTATGAATTATAATTTCATAAAAAAACACCTCTGTAAAAAGCGAAAAACAGCTGACAACTTCGTTTTGTTTTTGATAGTTTTTGTTTTGGGTTTTTTTTGGGGGGGGGGGGGGTTTGTTTTTTGGTTTTTTTTTTTGTTTTTTTTTTGTTTTTTTTTTTTGGTTTTTTGTCGTTTTAATTTCATTTTTTTTAACCAAGGAGTGTGGAAATAGCTGCCTTCAAAAAGGAAAAAACGAAGTCACAGCACCTTTTCCGGCACACTGAGAATTCGTTCACCATCCCTGAATATAGGCTTTAATTGTCATACATAATTATCATTCCTTTTAAACAACTTGCTTTCAAGTCATAAACTTTACCACCCACGAAGTCCTAGTTACAACAAAAAACGGTTTTTCATTATTTGCAAGTTACCTGACCATAAATAAAAAGATAATCAGTTTTGGTGGGAAAAGTTGTAGACTTGTGTACATGTGTCTAAACAATAAACGAAAATGTGTACGCCTGAAGTTGAATATGTCACAGACCGATAAAATTCCTATAAACGTTAATGAATCTGACAACGGACCGCTAGCGAAAGTTAAAGGAAAGGATCTAAGATCCAATAATAAAGTGATATAGTGGAAAAACTCCATCGTTATATTGCGTTTTGTTTTAAAGTGTTCCACTCTATGTTTGTTTTCCCTTTTTTTTACTTAAATCTGGGAGATAATAGAATTGACTATAAAGTAATTCTTAATGGACTTTATAACGTGTAAATTGGACAATGAATGGAGGCAGTAACGTGATGAGGGGACGAGATTCACTGATATAGACAGAAGATCCGGGGGACACACGAGTCCGTTGTATGGATCAGTTAAGTGGGTATGTTGATTGATTAGTTATCAGATGTAACGATTTTTATGTCCCCAGAAGATCCTAGAGGACCCTTGTTTGTCATATGGCTCGGCAAGGCCCGTCAATCAAGACAGGTCCTGCCCTCCAACGCAGCCCGCCACTTTGACACATCACGTGACCCACCGTCCCTGGTCTGGAGCATCATTGTGTTTGCCTGACAACAGGCTCGTGTCTGCTTAGAGACAGGGGCAACACTAAACTTCCTTCTGCGATAAGACTAAATGGTCCCCGCTATATTTGTTATTGGAGGTTTTGTTTAAATAGGAGATGTGTGGTCCTACTGCATTGCTATTCAGTGCTTGTTATAGAGCGCTGCAATGGTTGTCAAAATGACTTTTACAGCCGTTCTTAATTTTATGTTTGAGACTGGGATATTATATCAATTTATCATGCCATCCCAGCCTTTGAAATCGTTGTAAAATGCTAATGAAGAAATCGTTGTTCTAATACATCGTTTAACATAGTAAATACTAAACAAGTACCCTGTAGTGATAAGTCTAGACAATCATTTATAGCTGCAAAACAGTAGCTCTCCTGGACAAAATGATAGAATTAAGAGTTACTGTTCTGGCAATGCAAACATATTTAAACTAGGTATTCTTTGCACGATACAATTGTTTTGCGTTTTCATTCTGTCATTATGCTATTTGCCTTTAGCCTTTAGCCTACAATACGTTTATAAATTGACCATTGCAAGAATGAACAACTGTGAGGATGAAAATTTATTGTATTTTCTAAGGATGTAAAAAGATGACATGTGTCGTGTATTTATTGCATACTGTGGAATCATTAGAATTCGTGGTGGCTCAATTTTTGTGGTATTCGTGGGTAGTCCTCGCCCACGAATTTACATCCTCAACGAAAACTAGTTATTAAAGGTTTGGTTTACATACTGAAACTGAAAACTGACTCATCCACGAAATTACATCCCTACGAACAAGCAAAAAATCCACAATCCACGAAAATTGGCTCCCACGAATTTCAATGATTCCACAGTATTTAAAGATAGCCAAAACTGGATATTCTACATGACCAGATGACATTAAAAGGTTTTGAAGTTTGTTTTTGGTTTTTGTTTGTTGGATGGTTGTTCGTTTGTTTTAGTGTGGCTCTTCCATTTGTCATTCAGATCTTAACAGCGGGAACTACAGTTTTGCACCTTAAACTTTCTTTGCTATAAGGCACTCTCTTTCAGAGAGAAAAGTCAAATATAATTTAAAGCAAGTCATGCTTACTAACATTGGGGATTTTAACCATAGTCTAAATGCACAGCGAGAGAATAGTTATATTAAATTTATGAAAGAATGTTTGAAAGTTACATGTACTTTCTCACTGGCTAACGTATGATAGTAATGATTCAATGAAAAATACATTTTCTATAGGCTATTAAGACTTTTTTTCTATCGGAATTAATCCCGTACAATGGAAATTTTAATTCCGATATGTTTAAAAAAAATTACTGGAATTACCATTTTCCGATGTTAAAAGTTATAAAAGTAAATATTACACCTAGCGGTAAATAGAAACACTTTAAGAGCAAAATTGGTTAAGGTATATATTCTCTTTGATTATCAAATGATTTCTAGGAAACTGCACCTTATGACGGGTGTAAAAATCGCACAACGGCGCGAACATACTTATGTCCTCAAATTTTAGAATTTTAATGATATTTTAAACATTATCTTGTCTGCTAAGATTTGCTTGTCACTGGGGGTTTTCAGATAGAGGGGTGTGTGCAAAACTTTCGGAAAATTCTATCTGGATAGTGATTTAATGATAAATTTATGTTGGATGAAAAACCGACGACAAACGTAGCATTTACTACGAAAACCTATACAAATCGGTTTCAACGTAGAACTACTTCTTTCTTTATACATTGTCCCCCTAGGTTTATTACAATTGAAAAGTGGTCGAGTGCACTATTGCAAATAGGTTGCCATTATTCAAATATCAAGACGTGAGGAGATATTTATTGTTGAAAATTCTTATATTATATTATTGTATATTGTATATTATACAAACTGCTTCAATGGTTTAAATTTTGAGGTCATAGCCTACAATGTGAGAGAATAGAGGATCATCGTTAGGAAGTCTTACATGTAATAATGGATCAGAAACAAGCCAGTTCCTCAACCAAAACGCATTTACCTTACTATTTCCAGTAATTTTAAGAAATAATAGAACATCGCAAAACGTACGCTTCCTGGTGATTTACGTGCATTGATCTATCCGTTATATATATGTCTATAGCTGCTGCAGAGACTGGTATCTACCGTACTCCTTCGTCATCAAGATCATGAATGGTTGTATACGCATGTTATGTCCGATTTTTGGTGTTAGAATCGAGGCACATTGCATTGCCATGTTCAGTGGCAGAGAATAATGTTAATTCGGTTGTCTTGAAAAACGTATATTAGGAGTTCTCAAAACGATCGGAAACAACAAACAACACAATCAAAGCTATCAAATATACAGTTGATGCCTAGTTTCTCGAAAAGTTGTCCCGTCTATGGCTACAAAACAGATTTTTCTGCATTACTTCTTTTATCAGCTTTTTGTTACAATGCCTTCCGTTCAGGGAGTCAAATTAATAATTATTTTGTAGCTGTGATTTTATTGAATTTTTATTAAAATGTGGTGGTATATGGAAAAGGTTTTTATAACAAAGGGGGGGGGGGAATAAGAAAACAAGTAAAAGCAGGATGAAACATAAGGAAAGACATCAGATGTACTTTTGCAATTTAACAATTATAGGCGTTAATTCTTATTGATTTTAAGGGGGGCAACGGCCTAAGATACAAATGTAATTCGAGTGCAAATGGAAAATCCTGTTTAGAAATGTAAATACAATCTAATTTAAATTGATATTTTATTTCACTATGATATAATTTTCTATAGCATATCTTGGATACGATTAGACATTAAACCAAGATTTCTTGTATTACAATATTTGACGCAAAACCCAAGGCGATGAAAGCGCGAAAAACAATTAGAAATGCTTGGTAAGCTTTTGAATGTTAATCTCCTCTCCGTTTCACCTCATCTTATTACAGAGATGTTCATACGTATGCAAATAAATAAAGGGAGGGGAGATGATTATCATGGAGTCCCGTTTTGTATGACTTTTGATATCTAGTTGTTAACAATGATAAATTCAACGATCTACTCGAAGTTTTAGCATTACACAATCGATTCTCAACCGAGTCCATTCAGAAGTGGAAATGAGCTACTTGTTTGTGGCTTTCAAATGGCTAATGACACGGGACATTTAGCATGGGAAAATGAAGCTTTTTGATAGACGATATCTCACCGAGTTCTTTAGAAATAAATAGATCAGAAAGTTGTGTTATTTTGTTCTTTAATGTAAAAATCTCAATAGATTGATGATCTTTGTATACAGAGAGAGAGCTTGACAAAAACCCCTCCGGTCACATCACTTGTGTGGAAGCCTTATCAGCAAATCATATCTCTTGTTCAAAAGCCCAGCACTCTACCAATATTCATTTACATAAATCAAGTTCAGTTTTTTGTCCTAGTATTTTGCATATTTGAGATTGTTGTGACAAGCTTTTATTCTGAACCTCACTCTGGGTGTTCTACCTCGCCGTACAGTTGACAGAGATTCGCAAACATCCATGTTTGAATGAAACAGACATGCAAAGAAGAAAAATTGATCTGCACTTGGTGCTACAAGACATGGAACATGGATGTAAACATGTATGAGTCCACGGAGTGTGACAAAATCCATTATAATTTGTTTACTCCGGCAATCTAACTTTATATTTCAGAATAATTCTTTCATTTTTTTTCTGATCATACAGCGTTTGGTGTTTAGAGCGAAAGGTTGAGTAAGTAAAGCACATGCAAATAGTAACTGATTTTTTTGTACCTTTCTCTTTGACGAGAAAAAACGCTTTTGAATTATCAAAAAGATCGACATTGACTGCGAGAGATCACAGTTGACATCTTCTCGCTAACATTATGTTTTCTATGCGAGCTACGAGCTTCAAGTGCATTTTATATTTCGTTTTTAAATACCAAACATTTAAAATGTTTAAGAAAAAATAAATCGGCTAATAATATTTAAATGATACTATACATTATATTTTCATTGCCTATCAATGATTTGTACACCTTATTTATTTTGATTGCAAACTAAGAGTCAATAATTTAACATAAAATTTAATTCAAAATTAATTCCACCTGCTTTTGAGAGCGTTCCCTTTTTTGCAATTTCTTAAAGAATGAACAAACAATAAAATTGTTAAACATACTTTTTGCAAGTTAATTTACATATTATATGAAGAACAAATTGAAAGTAAGAAATTCGTTCAGTCCGTAATATATTTCAATAATAGACGCATAAGAATGATTTCATAAACAAGTATAAATGATTCTTTTATTGAAATGTTCACATTATTTATATATTGTTGGTTTGTAAGTCGGTCGCTCAGAGATTATCAGATAAACTCTCTGAGTGTTCCACTATCAGGCGTATCGGTTATAATTCCTAGGGCAAAGATTTGAAAAGCTGAACTGTTATGAATCTTATAATTCATGCCTTTCTTTACTTTTCTGTTTATTTCGCTGATTTTTTTCACCCAGAAAGTACACAGGATTCTATGACATGCAATAAAATTAAAGCAGAATTCATCGAATTTGCATACTCACAAGCAGATTCCCAACAAAAAGGTTTGGGGAGCGGGTTTATGGATTCATATTTTTAAATGGGTATATTTTCTTCTTACAGGATTAATATTTTTAATAGGAATATATAAGCAGCTGCACATCATACATACAATGTATGTAGCAATACCTAAAACACCGAAATTGTACTTGTACACGTATATGTACACATATATAGATGAATTGGTCCGTCACGAATTGCAGTTTTAGTAATTTCTCCAGATTTTATCATGTTCATGGGATTTTTTTTCTGATACAAAATGGGTCGTTTATTTTATTTTTTTAGCAATGAACGACAATATTTCATTATACAATGACTTTAATGTGCACGTTGCAATCTCGCTCATTGCATTCCTTACAACCACTGGTTGCGTTATAACTTTATCAATACAATGCAAACACAAGTAGTAAACAGCACTTTAAAGTAACCATGGCAGTGTGAGCTCTCTGCAGCATTAAAATGGTATTTATTGGTGAATAAACTACAATAATTATAGTTCTTCTAGCAACATCCATGATGTGCGGTACATGCACGTCAGTTTCGTAAGTAGTTCCTATAGTCGTGTTGACTGAAAAAGGTTGCTTTAAATTGCTTATATGTGCATTTTAACATTTTTAATAAAATTGGAGCGACTGCATTTATGAAATTATAAACGCAACTGGTGCTTATAAGGTGTTTATATCAGGATGCAATAGTTTGTCATTTGTGAAATTCCCAGATAGATGTGTAACTATGACAAAAAAAAAAGGAATAAGAAACGCCTATATGTGAAACATTTAATGAATACAAAAGAGTTTATGCGTGATACTGGCCGTCTGTCCATCTGATTGAAAGTTTTAGCAAAAACTTCACAACAATGAAGTTAATCGCTTTGTGTTGCATGATTTATGAGGCATTAGTAAGCGAAATAATAGAATTATCTGTACTTTAAAGTAAGGGTTTTTAATGCAATCTTAAAATATAATAGAACTTTAACTAATTAATATCCAAAATCTTGCAAATTATGAGTTTCTTTTTATTGTGGTTTCACCAGACGTATTATTTTTTGCAACATTACTTTTTATCTAATTTACTTTTGCATGCCTATGTGTAAAAATTAAGAGTACATGGATCAGTGCTAATATTACAATTAAATCACGCGCCTAAAGGTCTCGTGCATTTTCGGTGTTTACGCAGTCTTGCATTCTTTGCTTTGCACTCTTTTCCCGTCAGTCACCAGTGACAGCCCCTTCCCCCGGACTTTCGGATTTTAAGATTGATAGAAGCAGCTCGTGTCTGGCGTGGGGGCAGTACTTTTACTGTATCGGGTCCCTCCTAGCACAGGCAGGGGCAGGTGGAAGTTCACTCTGAGAGACGGTCTCTATGTATAATTCAATGTTTACCAATAGCTGCTACACATCTGTGACATTTCGAAACCTGTTTTCTGTCTTTTGTAAAGAAAAGTACATGCCTTCATTACTTGCACTTACTTTAATGCTGACTGAACTCGACTGCCTGTACTTAAACACTTAATCAGCGTCTAACTTAACTACCCAGGTGTAATTAACCCTTAAAGATGAATTTAGAAATGAAAAATGACTTTTGACTGGTTGTAACAGGAATCATGGCTGGGTTAATATGAAATTGAATTTAATCATAGTAAATCTACCATTTCAAAAGGTATAATTTTTCATTTATAACAATAAAAATGACTCTCGTTTGTCTGCGAGTCGAGTAATTCTTCAGAAATACCTGCAAGTACTCTAAAGGATTATACCAAGTGTGAACTAACTTGGATCTACAGGCATAGTTTCTTTAAACATCAATAGAATAATAATAACACACTTAATTTGTAATATGTTATGAAAACAAGTGCTTAAGCTATATAGAACCCAATTAAAAATGCGTTTTAATTAAACAGGTGCTACATGTAGTAAAAGATGAAGTTCTTGGCATATTAATTGACGTTGACCAATCACCTTTTTTATTTCTCGAATAATATTATAAAATCATTACTATGTAAATCTAAAGTTCAAATCTAGGGATCATTATGAGTTCTCGTGTTTTTCTGAGGGCTATATTTAAGGTATTAAATCAATCGCAACTTCTAGGGCCTTTCCGGCAGGTTCGGAAAAACACCTCGAATGTAATAACATCACCGGATGTTAGAATTTTATACAAAATGGAGTCTCTTCCCATTTAAATAAGTATCGGCTAGACAGCCCTCGTGTGTCGCTTTTGTGGTATATTTTAGGGTATATCATTTACTTTAATAAAGTTTAGCTCACATCTCAACAGATCATAAAATGTGTTGTATTTATATCAAGTTTTATAAAAAGGGGGGTTGTCATGGACGCCTATGAAAGGCCCGAGAAGTTTCGATTGCGTATTAAATGTAACGCAAATATTTCAAGAACGGTAATTTTAATATTTCATAAAAAAAAACAAAACATGAATGACAATAAAACAATGCGTTTACAGTTGTAAACTGTTGTAACAATTGAACTTGTCGTCATTCGGCAGAGTAACTGATTGATTCTATAAATTGTCCAGTTTTGACCTAGAGGTGAACTACAATTATTAAACACTTTCACTTACATGTATCATCATAAAACCACGTGACAAAATCAAAAATGCATGAGTATTTTATATGAATTTTCGCATGAACCAAAATAAATGGATTGTGTTTGTACTCTGTGTATGCCAATGCCTCTTTTCGTTTATTAAAAACATATAATAACATCGTCAATCTTTAGCCGAATACCTCTATATATCAACTCATTCATCAACCATTAGTTTATATCATGATGTAATCAACTTTGTTGGGTTTATAATTTGTGTTTTATCCTTCTTTCACAGACAGATAAATGCCTTTCCCCTCCATTTTTTACAAGAAGGCACCAGCTGTCACGTGGCAGTCACGAGACTATCACGTGACTACTACCCATTAACTACTTCTTTTCTCAGTACGATTTTAACCATCTTTGATGAGGAATATTCATTTGACATAACCTTTAATCAATCTTTACACGACATTATGTCATTTAGTAACCGTAGACTAGGGAAGTACTTAAGCTGATTCAAACAGAAAGAAATCATTAGCCCTGATCTAAGGATGAGCAATGGTTTAATGTGGTAATTGCATGGATTTATCACGTGGATGTCTGTGAAATAGAGTTAAGATCTCTTTCGACTACTGGACTAACGTATTGACTTTCCCACCGATAGTTATTTTGATTTAACCAGTGTACACTGTTAGCACTAAGTTGGTGTTATCAAGCCTAGTGATTGATTCGTAGTGTTATCACATACAAAGAAAGTAGAACATGTAATTTTTTTTATTTTAATTTTTAATGTTTTTGATGGTTCATTTCGGTATTTTAAATTCTTCGTCAAAATTTGAAAGTCAAATATTGAGTTACAATCAGGATATAGAGTTTGAAATTCTTTGTTTTGTAAACAAAGCTCGAGTTTTGTTAATGTTTACATATGTGTTTGATTGGTATAATGTTTCATTAAATTATTGCTTTCTTCGGTTGATAACATTAGTTATAAACACATTGAATCAGTTCGTCTTGCTTGTACTGTTTCCTTACTTTACGTTATTTGTAAACAAATATAAGACTGAGCGTTGTTTACATAACAATTCATTCTTACCTCTGTATCTCTCCTATAACTTGACTTCTAAATCTGACTTCTTAATTTTGGTCAATCATTCAAAATGCACAAGTAAACCATTTTATACATAAAAATAAAAAATAAAATTTGGATCTCAGATCGTGTCTAGGTCCCTTCAATATCTATACCGAGTAGTTCTCTAACGTTTTAATGAAGTGATTTATTTGGGTTGAATTTAAGAAGATGATTTTGTATACCAGTATATTCAGACATCTACAAATTTGGCAACATACCATGGTCAACTGTTTTCAATATCACCGTATTTTGTTTACAGCAACGCTTACTCCAGTGTTATGGATATGATATGTTTTGGAAGGGAAGATAATGGATATTTTTCATTTAGTTTGAATCATGTGATTGGATTGCATTTTTGGTTGTCCCCTCTCCGTTCCTATTGACAGTAGAATATATTCATTATGTTAACAAATGTCCATAATATCAACTTACATGTATTGATACAAATTTCAGAATTCAGAATTTTACTATATCTTTTTTTTTAAGTGCTGTATATGTATCCGTGATAACAAATATTGATGTACATTCATAACGCTCTTTGAAAACTTTTTAAGTGTGTTGACTTGTTCCCAAATTTTAACACACTTTGAAAAAAAAATTCTTACTGCGTTGAGTTGGTCCTAAATATAAAGCACGTTTTATTAAATTTTCAAAGTGCGTTGATTTGGTTCAAAATATAAAGCACTTTTTTATTAAATTTTCAAAGTGCGTTGATTTGGTTCAAAATATAAAGCACGTTTTATTAAATTTTCAAAGTGCGTTGATTTGGTCCTAAATATAAAGCACCTTTTATAAAATTTTCAAAGTGCGTAGTAATAATTTTTAAAGTGTTTTGTCACCATTGTGTGAAGTGACAAGAATATGTACTGAAACAACGTACAACCACAACATTGAATAAACATTTTTTTTCAAAGTTCTTCTTCATGAAATAGCTTTCAATTTTCTATGTGCAAGTTTCTTTTTACTTTTAATTTGTTTAACTTTAAATTGATGGGGCAAAATTGTGCGTCATATCATATGTTCCAATCACAATGACTAAAATATGGTTAGTTTAGCATTACTAGCATGTTAGATCATTGTCATCATAAGGAAAAACCCATGGTACAGAATGTTCCAAACTATGATAACATTGCATTTTACAAATATACTGAAAGAACATAAAGCAAATCAACGTCTAACTATATATATTTACTCTTCTAGGATGTTTTCTTGAATGTTAAAAAGACGATTGTAAACTTTTTGTTATAAACCATACTTTGATTAACTTTTAAGATTTATCTATCTTGAGATTTTGTCTGTTTTTACTATATATTTTATCATCCATACATGTATTTTTTTCCAATAAAATAATTTTTTTATTGGGCTAATACTAGTATTTTGTTCCCTTCTTTAAAGTTAACTATTATATATTTTGTCATGTCCATTTTATGTAAAGCGCCTTTAAGTGAATTAATTAGTTTAACTTATTACTTTTGTTTGTACACATCATTCATTCCAGAGATACGGGGGAAAAAAATGAAGTAAATCTACTAACCTGTTGTTGGTTTAGTTAAAGGACATATGATAAAGATCTCTTATTCATAATGTCATGTCGACGCGATGAGTAAAGTTTCTACCGCTGCAACAGATACTAACCTAATGTTTGATACCTTTTTTCGCAAACGTATGATATATTTTTTTCTCCAACTACCTTGTGCTGTTTGTAATTAGGGGCAACCATCATTATTTGGGGAGGGGGGTGTCAAACTAACTCATTAGAGACCATACCGTAGTTTTTCTCAAACACAAGTCTTTCCAGTAGAAGTCTGCTTTTTCACCACCCAAAAATAAAGAATTTTAATAGTTAGTATATGTGCAGTGTAAAAATGCATTGCCGAGGTCCCCAATCTCTTACAATGATTTACTTCCTGTACATTCTGCATGCTCTGCTACGATGCATTTTATATACATGTCTGATATATCTCTCTTTTATTTTGCATCTGTTTCGATATAATATACACTTTTTTCTTTTTGTCCAAATGATTATTGTTCGGAGATCTGTCTGTCTATAAATGCTTTGCCTTGTTTTGTATTTTCTGATATGATATACATGTATAATGTACACATTTCTGTGATTTTTTGCATTATCTGTGCAAATGCTATATAATATATCATTAATTCAATTTTGTTTTCAGCCTTTTCGTCTTTTTTATTGTTATTGTATATAGACAGTTTTCAGATCTGTAGTCTTATTGTATGCCTATATATGTTCTTATGATATAGATATTACTGGAACATTAATTAAGAAGGATAAAGATTATGCAATGTAAAATTAATGCCCAATAACCTTTTCTGGTTTTTATATATTTATGTCAAGTTGATTTTTTTGCCTTACATGTGAAGTATTTTTATATGAATGACACCCCTTTTATAATCAGTTTTCTGCAATTAAGGATCTCCGACTCTCAGCTTCAAAGTATCATTTCATCATGAAAATGTTATTTATCCTTCAAAATTTATAATGAAATGAAATAAAAAGTAAAATTAAATTGTAACATTGACATTTCTACCTTATGATTTCATAAATTTATGACAAAATTCGTAAATTGTACAGTTAAATACTTTTTTATTTTAAAATTGATTAGAATATGGAAAGCACAAAAATACCATGTTCCTCTCTAAAAACACTTTTTTCTTATTATTTTTTATGTGTAATTCTGTGTTATATAAATTTCTAAGATATCTCGTTTTCTTTTGCATATTTTGCTAGATTCATTTCCGAGACTGTATCATTCGCTATAAATTGTATATTTTATACATTTTTGAGACCTTTCGTTTCCTTTACTTTATTTCATTATTTTTTTATTTTTTGCATGTTATTCATATATATCATTTGCTTTTAAATCGTATAATTTTAACGTTTCTCAGATGTATCGTCTGCTTTAATTTGTATTATTTGCTGTTATTGTATACTTTATACATTTCTGAAATTTCTCGTCTAATTTTGTACTTTTTGTTTTGTAGGAGTAAATATCACATTCTAAAATATTTCTTTCTCTCAGACTATTTTTCCTTGCATCTACTGCTATATGAATGTACATATTGTCCATCTGCAATTACAAGTTATACTTAAATATTTAGGTTAGTTTTTGATGCTGGATATACTCATCTGGAATTATGGGTAAAGTGTACCATAATTTAACTAATGGGATAACAAACTTTGTTATTATACTTCATGTTAAATACTAGTACTGAAATTTGATTTGTTTAGACGAAGTTGATAATCCGTTCTCTTACCTTCTGCGTTAGCAATACACTTGGCAACGGGTAACACAACTAATTTTTACATGTGCGTAAATTATGCGCGTACGGTTCGTCGTAGAATTCACGTCATTTCTATATACAAGCAGTAAAATTTTCTCTAAAATTAAGACATTCAGTATAATAAAATAAATAGTGCCTGTTTGGGAGGGAAACGGTTGAAATTGGCACCCCTCGAAAACCATTGTCAACCGACGCGAATTTCAACTTTCGCGTCTTTTGACAATGGTTTTCGAGGGGTGTCAATTTCAACCGTTACCCTCCCAAACGGTCACTTTTATATACTGTCAGTATAAAACTATTTGGCAACATTCTCAGATTTTTTAAACTAATTACATCATCAATTTCGTGAACTCAATTTTGATATAGTTATTCTTTGAAGTAATATTATTGTGATTTATTGCTTAGAAAGCATTGGAAACACAAAATAAAAACAATTAAGTATATTGTCAAGAACACTAATAAAGTTTTATAATTTTAACAGTATATAAAATTTTATCATTCGATTATCAAATTTTCCTACAGTATAAATAAAACAATTTTTTTTAAAAACAATTTTGGCATTATCTGCAATAGCTTTATGTTTGAAAATTTTGCTTTGCTTTGAAACTAACTAAATTGAGTAATATCACTGAAGCAAGAATATAGCACCTTGCACTTTATGTTTCATTATCCAACATTTACCTTACTCAGCAAAATAGGCGTTAAAAAATCTTCTGTTTTTTATGCTAATAAAAGACACCAAATACATATTCAGTAGATTTAATTGAATAGAAATATGATTTTATAAATACCACAAACGTTTCTCAAACACTCTCTCAATGCCACATACACATATAAAGTACTTTCACCCTTTTGTCTGCACAAAATCTTGCATTAACCCATAAAACCATAAAAATGCAACATTTTCAATATAGTAATATGCATAATACAGTACACGAATAAGTGTGCCCTGTCTATACCTTTTGATAAATTATGTAACAATTGCAAATGTTTTTCATGATCTACATTTTAAAATAAATGGCTGACTTTTATTTTTCTTGCATTAAATAACCTTCTGAGATAGCAGAGTCGCTTTCTGGGTTAATTACAACACAATTTATGCACTTGATATTTAGTCCCTGCTTAGTTAATCTTATTTCCATGTCAAGTGGAACTGTTCCAGTACAGTTATACTGGAATATAAAAATTGTAACATGGCTTGGCTGCTTCATTTCAAGAGTGACCATTTTATCTGCTCTTTTGCACTTTGTAAGACCTAGAAAAAAACAAGAAAGCATAATCTTTTAGTCAACATAAAAGGCATTTTTTTATTTTAACAAATTATAAAAAAAAAAAAAAAATCAGTTGTGTGAAAATATCAATCCTTGAAAATATGATTTTCTTGCATGATGATGTGTACAAATGTTTGAAATACAAAAAAAAAAGCTTTTTTCATCAAAATGACCATACGTATAATTCATAAAAATGTTCCTATTGTTTTCAAACTTGAGAACTGTTCTGGTATATATGTTAATAGTTTATCCACTGAGTTTAAAGAATAAACACAGATCTGTCGATAAAAGACATTGAAAATCCTATTAAATTTATGTCATAAAAAATACAAGTCACATGATTTGGAGGACCTTGGATAGGGCAATGAGCAATATAAGCTAAAAAAGTAAACCCAACATTATATTGCAGGACAAAAGCACCAATGCAAGCATGCAAAATAGTATACAAGAAAAAAGAAAAAGTTTGCTAGGAAAAGCCAATCATGCCTTTAGAGCCAACTAGTGAGCTGTACTTAGTAAGACCTGAGTGTCTTGTACAGTGTAAAATACTGCACTCTTTGGTGTTCTTTCAAACATTTTAGCATCTAAAAGTACAGCTGCATACAAAATTATCAATCAGGGGACAGTTGATGATTAATCAAATTTTTGTTAGAAATTCCCCCAGATTATACATTATTAATTAAATAGGAAAAGTTGTGATTTCTAAAATCAGTGTGAAGGAATTTGTCAGAAGTTTATCTTGAGCGCCTTGTTGTGCATGCCTAGCAATGAATTTAACATTGGCCTTGTCACATCAATGTTAAACAACTGCCAACAAAACAATTCTCTCCCTGCTTTTTACATAAATCACCCTGCCTTGTCTTCGCTTTCATAAACAGTTCAATCCCTATATATGTCACATCAGCCATTCGTTTGCATACTAAGTATCTCTCAAGAAATGATTGAAACTTAAACTGGTGGCCACCAACTGTGACCAACAGCAAACAGAACAAACAGCAAATAGTGAAGCAGAAATAATATCCACAGTGCCAGTCTGTCTAAAGCATGTCACAAAGATAGTGGTGCCATTTTTACAAAAGGGATCTGTTGGATATTTTGAGTTTGTCAGGTCTGAAAGATATTTTGCAAACTTGTCACCTCCTAAGAAACAAATAATGAACTCTTTAGGATCAAAGAGAGAACAGCCAACCAAGAGTTCCCATATTTTCCTGATTATAACTAATCTTAAGCTTGTAAGAATTATGATGAGTAAGGTTAGTAGAAAGATAAACATTTAAGGTCTGAAAAAAAATTCTAGGAATTTGCATTTTTCATCACAATCAAAATTATTATTTAATATAAAATGACTAATGAAAATGTGATGAAAAAAAAAAACCTAAGAAACATTTGAAAAAATAATAACAGAGTTTTATGTACAATACACACTTTTTATGCTATTATATCTGCTAATTAATATTGGACGACAAAAGGTTTTGGGGTCATTCACCCAATATTTGAGAAACAAAATTCAATTTATCATTGTATTTTTAAAAAGATATTTAATATGATTAAATATGGCTAATGAGTTCTTCCATAAATTAGTCATTAGAAAAATAAATGAGAATGTAAATAAACTGAAAATACGTTTTAGCCCAAATTACTGTAAACAGAGCATTTGTGTGGTGAGATTTGTGATTGTAATTTCCTGCCTTCAAACTAAGTCATTAATTATCTACTACAGATACAACTTGGCAATTTACATATTAGAATAAGACATATTACACTCGGAGCATCTCTTGACAGGGATTCCACCTCCCAGTCAAATCTAAGTCACTGTTGACAAATTTCAACAAATTCCTTGCACGAGAAACTCTTTACCAAGACAACATCCCTGCCCCCCTAATGTGATGGGGCTACAGCAAGGAACCACAATGACTGTCACCGCCACTTGGTCATAAATTTGTCTTGTTTAAAACATTTGGCCTTAATTAATTACAAATTTCATAAAATTCATTAGATTGTTTGTAAAATGGTGGGGGGAGGGGTTGCTGTGACCTTGATTGGGAGTTGATCTGTTGCCTTGTGTTGGTGTGTCGCCGTCCCATTCCTGGACTCCAAGGCTCCAAAGCTAACCACAAAACAAAGAACTAAGGGGCCACCTCTTTGCCTCTACTTTTGATGAACTGGATGTTCCCAGTCTTTGAAGGAGGAAGTAAGGATATAACTGTACAACAATTCATACAAGTTGCACAAAATAAGGACTTGTACCCTGGGTAATCTTTTACAAAACAACTTCCCACTGACCAATTTGAAAGTACTAAATGTTTATTTTTAATCACCTTTAATGTAATTCTTGTTTCAACTAAATACAGGTAAATATACTTACGGTATGTAAGTTTTTATGTAAAATGCAGCCGTGACCTTTTCAAAACCATTTTGATGCTAATTAACATACAAATATTGGCATCAAATCACAACTTCAAATTTTTTCTTCATATCTCATAAATCAGCGATTATTTACCTGACATGTACATACATCTGATAGGTAAGAAATAACACTCGGCTCCTGTCTTCTATGGAGTAAAAAATGGTAGATTCTCTCAAAAACAGGAAGAAAGAACCTGGCTTTTTACATATGATAATAGGTGCACTGTTAGTTTAATGAGAAGATGAAAATAGCTGTAAACGGTCATTGACCTTGTACTAACAGAGAAAGACGGGAAATACTTTGAACCAAGCACACTTATCCTAGTTCATCGTACTCATCATAAATGGTGCGACCTAACTCATTCTAGTGGAGACAAAACAGCAGTGACTACCAAACACAGACCATCTTCAATCTGTGGGACCTTTCTGATCAAAATTTTTTATAACTCTAATACAGACTCCTTTTTTGATGATTTTATTCTAAACTTTTACATGTAAACTTGAATTCCAACTTTGACCTTCAGTGTGCAAATAAAATGTATTTACAGTAGATATCAAATAAATCTTTTGATATATCGCGAGTTGTAATTACAAAACATGTACATGTATTCTACATTTTAAAGAGTATCATTTTCTTTATAAACCACATAAGAATGGTATTTGAATATACACAGTATGTAACTAGAATTTAAGTCAATGTCTTAACAGACTCAATGATATCTTAATGTGCCAGGTACCATTTGAAATTGAAGTGCAACAAAGTTTTCATCAATGTAGAACCCTAATTCTTAAAATTTTAAATTCACTTCAAATCACATCTGATTTATTTTTGACAGAGCCCTTTATTAAAATTTCACCACAAATGAATATTCACCAATAAAAAGCCACAGAAATAATGTAATAAACAATAAACAAAACCATCAGAATCTGTCATTTTGTTCACAGAAGTAGCAGTGTTACAGAATTAGTCTGTGCTAGTCCCACTCTCAAAACAGGAAGAGTTTAAGACACCGCCATAAATTATTCCCACCTCACGCAATTCAGCAGTCAAATTGCGTATTTTATAATGAACAACAAAAACGTGTACAAATCAAGGACAGAGGTTGTTTTGAAAGAATGAAACATATTTATAGAAAATCTTGCCATATTTATAATAAAATACCAATGAATATAAAGATTGAACCACACTTTATGAGAAGATATCCTGGATATCACAAGAAGGGGGGTGTCAATTTAAGATATCACACCTAAGAAAGTTAAACCAAAGAAGAAAAAGAGCAATGTATATTCTACTTAACATTAATAGATGTAATGAATTGTCATTGGAAAACCCCTTTTTAAAACCCTTAAATTTTTTTTTACAAAATGTACAAATAAGTGGTATTTTACACCTCAATTCAGTCATTTAGTCATGCATCTCCAGGGAGTCAGGGAAATAAAATTATTCATAACAACAACATTTTTCATCAGTAATGCTGTATACTTTTTAAAAATACAACTATCTTTTTATACATTTTTAACACACACACATTTATATACATGAGTGTGTTCGTTCGTTGGGGATGGTGGGGGGGGGGGGGGTTGTGGAAGGGAGGGGGTGGGGGTGTTCTTTTAATAGATATAAATCGGTGGCAGGCTAATCTTCACCCTCTAAAATTCTATAGGACCAGCCACCACCAAATGTCCCACAAACTCACCTCCAGCTTTTTGTTAATCTGACACAGAGAAGAAACACGATTAATCAGAACCAAGATTTACTGTACGGAGTTCTGTCCCCTCCACCAGTACCCAAAGTCAATGATTAGATAATATAAGCATTAGGAATTAGTCCATATAATTATGTGAGATTAGTTTCAGGGTCATTATAGTAGCTGCAATGCCTCACAAACTTCAATGTAACTTTACAAAAGATTGAACAACGGGTAATCAATACTGTTAACCAATCTTTATTCGTGTGCGAGAAATTTTTGCGAGGTTCGCGAGAGCCTCGCTGTCGCGAATATTTTTTTTCCCAATCTACCCGATAGTCTTGATCTGTATCATTTAAATCAGTTTTCAGATAATCTACATCTAAGATCACGAAAATTAGTCTCCGCAAACCAGTTTATCTCCAGTAAATCACGAAATAAAGTTGTCGCGAATAAAAGTTGGTTTACAGTAGTTGCTATAAGTGTTATTTATACAACTGTTATAAGTGTTACATATACAACTGTTATAAGTGTTACATATACAACTGTTATAAGTGTTACATATACAACTGTTATAAGTGTTACATATACAACTGTTATAAGTGTTATTTATACAACTGTTATAAGTGTTATATATACAACTGTTATAAGTGTTATTTATACAACTGTCAACAAAACCAATCCATATGTTACATGTAAAGAGATAATTGTGCGTGTTTCTTTATTTTCATTTTTTTTAATGCAACATTTAATTTTTCATTCTAGATGCAGTTGATATGAAATTAACATGCCGTACAGATTTAGGTCATACTTCTTTAGCATGGTAGGTCCCATGTTAAACACTCTACAAATCATAATGGGGTACTAAATGTTTACTGTGATTGCATGATCAAGATTTATGTCTACCACGCAACTCTGAGTTTGAAATGATACACGTCAAAACGCCAAATTCGTTCCACGAATTTTTTTTCCTTATAAAGGAACATTCATGATTTGAGATGGAGATGATAAAATGGCCGCCGTCTTTGATTGCTCTTGCTGTGCTGAGGCTGTGATTAATCTCCATAGGAATACGACATTTTAATGAGCATGTTTTACATATTTATCAATGGGAAAGCCTTGTGCGTCTCTTTAAAAAATTGTTTGCTCTACCAATGGTACAATGAGGGCCATATCAATTGTGTATCTGTGGTCTTGCATGTATTACACAAATTGCCTCATTATTGCCAAATATAACTACACATTAACATGAAATATTACAAACAACAAAATTAAGATAAAGTATTCGTAAAAAATTTATACGGCTAAAAAAAGTTTAAAATTCTTACCACTATAATTGGAATTCAAATGATGTTCTTAATTTTTGTATCATATATAAAAAGATACAATGGGATGAAGGCTGAATAAATAAAAACCTTAAAGCTGTCCCTGGTTAGCAAAGACTCCCCTTTTTGTAAATATCTCAGTATGTCATTCTCAACTCGGAGACAGATGTAGGAGCAACAATAGTGTCCTTTGAATCTTTAAGTTTTATTGTGAATAGAGAGCTAGATTTTTCTTCCAAAATCATATACAGTAGTTGATTCATTGTGTCTATGATATAAACAAACCCATTGAAAAACAACATTGAAAAACTACATTCGTTGTTCATTAACATATTTGAAGGAGTTTTCAATATGAAACAGTGAAAGGACACTTGTATTCAAGAGATTTCAAAAACAAAACATTGGCAATTTCCCAAAATTTCACATTTAAGTTATATACAAATTTTAAGATATCTGCCAATTTTTGGGAGCCTAGAACAGGCTCTCCTGACAGCGGGGGGATGATATGTTTGTGAAGAGATGTTTGAGAAGAGATGTTCGAGAAGAGAAAAGTTCTGCAGTTTTTGCAATAAAAAGGAGAAGAGAAAGTAATAGCACCATGCAGAGCAGATTGGTATTGAAAACACATAACTTGATTAATATTGAATTGCATCAAATCATTCCTCAATCTTTTTATTTAAACATTGATATTTTTGGGGTATTTTTGCAATCTATACAATATATTTAGGGCTCCTTTCTCCTGCATCTTGCATCAAGATTAGCCTTGTTGATTTTAACATTGCATATCATCTTAAAAGCTAGTTAATTAATATTATTCATAGTTTATCCAAGTTTCCATTAGCCTTGTGCCCTTAGACAGAGATTTTCCTAAATTTCAACAAATAACCTCAGTAATTATCAACAGGGACCCTTTGCCCTTCAGAACCATTCATTAACCCAATTCTTCTCAGAGTTTGATGCTGGGGTCAAAGTTGAGTTTGAATGCTAATTAACTGCTCATCAATCATTATTGTGTGGCAGTGATTATAATTACCTGGGACATGGTATGTTCTCCAAGGGGGGTGTCCTCATTCCGTATGGACACCTTCTGAACTATGGATGAGGCATCAGAGTCCAGGACTATTCTGAAATATAGAATAAATCTATCAGCTTTTTGAGTGGAATGACAGAAAACCCATTACAAAAAATTAGCCAAGAACTTTCTATATATAAAATAATTTCTTGGATTAAGCTGCATAACAGATATGTTACAAGTACTTGCAATATACTGTAGTACATGTATATTTAACAAGCAAATTAAATTTTTCAACACGTTATGATAATCATAGATTTGATTGAGCATATTTCTAAATACATGTATATTTGCTTTACTTCCAAATACACTAAGGGCCAAATGTAACACAATTTCAGTAATCCAAGACAGTAGAAAATACTGCCAGTTGTACATATGGGTCACAAGTATCATGATAAGATGTTGAACACATAAAAATAACAATGAAATCACCTAGCTAACTTATATATTAACAGATAATTTCATACAAATTTGTACTTATTCCTCTTTTACCACCTATTAAACTTTATATTCTCATAAGTATATGCACCTCTAACTTATCAATATACATGCAGACTTACCCTCCATCACAAATTTCATCCACAACAAGGAAAGCTGCATCAAGATTCTCCAGTAGTGATCGCTTCTCCACATTCTTACGAAGAATTTGGTTGATTGAGTCGTACAGAGCATTCAGAACACTGGCCAGTATCAGCTACAGAACAAGAGAGGACAATGTGTTCAGTGATGTTACATTACATGTGCCATCCTGTGCTCATTACACAACACAGAGAGGTTCTTGTACGACCATGTTGTCTAATTACAACAAAACCTAGACTTCCATTAAAACAAGATTTACATGTTTATGTACTTTAAAAGACAGAATTCTGTAGCCTTTGCCTATTTTGTTAAACTAAACAGGTAACTTTTTTGCATTGCTGTTCAAAAGGAGATAACTCATACACACTCATCTTAATTATTTCCTGCCACAGTCACTGTAACACAACAAATGGGGACAGAAGAGAGTCTTACGAGCAAATTTATTATTATAATGTCATCAACATTTATTGTTTATATAATAATATCATTAGTTACATGCTTTGTAGCTGACCAAGATGGTTTGTATGTGGTCAGTATATTCCATACAGGGCGAGATCTGAGCTTGAGCCCCAAAAGGAATTTACTAATCATGTTTAAACTATTTTAGGTCACCTCCCTACCATGTAATGAATATATTTTACCATCTGCCACTGTGTAAATTACGAAAAGTAAATAAAACATTAATTTTAACATTTAAGGTGGCTCGACACACCAATGCATTATTTAATGGATCGATGAAGAATCATTTTTGAGAAATGATTATACAAAAATTACACCTATATCGGCTTCCAAATATTTTATATGATTTTTTTTGTATTTTTTTATAGAAACCGGAAACATCATTTTAGCTGCAAACAGGATATCTTTGAGCTAAAAATTTGGTATCAATTAATGCACAATACAATTATCTATAAAAACATATCAAAGACGGCCATATAAACTTTATAATATTTTTGTAAAAAAATATTTGTGTAAATGAAAAACAACAATTGTAGATATTTTTTAAATCTATGGATAAAAACTGCAAATAAACTGTTTCTCACATTAAACAACTGCTGTATTATCATATTTCAACAAGAAATTGAAACAAAATAGTGAAATTAAAGAAAAATTGGAAAATCTTAAAATCGAACCAATCCAGATTGTAATTAAATTAATCCTGAACGAAATCATATAAAGTTAGAATGTATCCCAATTTTGCAAAAATTTTAGGTTGTTTAGATGTAAAATGGTTTGGTCATTTACTGACTTTATAATTCATATCAGTTACTCAAAATAAACTGCAGTATTTTTGTAAAATTTCAATTTTAAAATAATTCAGATCGGGATCAGTTTTTTTCAATCGGGACCGGTTCATATTTGATCAATAGCAATTTTCTTAAAATTTCGCATTTTCGTTTCAATTTCTTTGTAAAATATCATTGTTTAGTGGGTACTTTATGTGACTATATGCTATTCTTTTAATTTTATCCATAGATTAAAAAGATATAAAAGAATTACAATTTTGATTTTCAGAAATATTTTTTTCATTAAAAAATTAAATACTTGATTAAACAATCTTTGGCATGTATTTATTCATAATTATATTACACATTAATAGTTTTAAGCTCTAAAATACCCTGTTTGTCCCCAAAATAGTTTTCCCTATTTCACTAAAAAAATACAAAAAAAATTCATATAAAATAACTGAAAGCCGATATTGATCTCTGTTTTGTGGAATCATATTTCAAAAAAGATTCTCTATCGATCCATCAAATAAAATTTTGGTGTGTCGAGGAACCTTAAGGTTCTCCGATCCTCAGCCTCAAAGTATTTTTTTATCCTAAATATATCATTTATCCTTCAAACTTTATAAATGAAATAAAATAAAAAGAAATTTGTTGATGGTATCCATGCATTTTACGAAGTTATTGCAACTTTGGCCACAATGAATATAATGAAATAAATAACGTATACAAGTTGAGATCAGTTTTAAAAAAAGGTTGTACCGGTGCAACAGTGGCTCAAACCACTTTACCTCTATGTAGTAGGTCTCAGTGTAGCCACAAATCAAGCAGTTTGTTGAATAGCTGGGCGTAATATTAATACTTCAAGACTAATTAAATTTGTCTATATTAAAGGCAGATTTATGGTATGGATAAAAAAAATTCCGGATAATTTAGAGTTATCGAACATTGCTCAGGATCGGTGATTGTTAATAATAATGTTTTAAGTATCAATTTGTGTACAAAAGAATGACATCATAATGCTCAAGGGGAGGTATATTTTGTACTGATGGTGTATGAGTTATACATTGCCTCCATGTGACTGCTGTTAATCAATGAATTTCTTACAAATTAGCAGGAGGTAAGATAATAAAACAATACATGAACAATATATGGACTATTTATAAATCTGACACTTGCAGATTCAAATACATGTATATTCAAAATCATCCTACATTGTATATCTGTGTGTTTGGTCTATAAGAATATAAACACACATTGATACAAATCCATTCCTGTGACATTCTACCTTACCTCATTTTCATGCGAGCTACCGACAACGTAGAAGAATAAATCCACGTTACTCTTGTAAACACAGGTGAGTCCCTCAAACATGATGATTTCAGCTGGAAAGTGGACATTATATATCAATTAGTGACTTATAAGAAAAACAGTTATCAGATTCACTGAAAGTACAAACATGCAAAAGCTTGTCCTTACAATTTGCTTTGTGTGTTTTTCCAAACAAGTTCTTTTCAAATTGTTTCTGTTCCTTGGCAGTTGGAAACTGTTCATCATAATACTGAAATATAAACAAAATGTCAATAGAATGTTTAATTTCATTGTTCCAACAAATGACAATCTGCATACATGAAAATGTTATGAGACCAAGGGAATTGTTTGCTTTCGAAGCAAAGCAATGTGACATATCAAAAACATGTGGGTTTCGACTATGATACAATTGTTTCAACAAATGAACAAAACCTAATCCTTAACATAAATTCTTTTTCTCTAGTAAATATACTTACTTTTGTAATCAGCCTATTTCCATCATTGTCCAGGATAGCGATAGCTTTCACAGAATACAGGGATGGCTCCTACAAAAATAACAGTTATCGGTATATGGAATTTTCAGTGTAATGCACATACCAATATAACATATTCTTCAAAACAAAAAAAACTATCAAAAAAATTTTGTAAGAAGCAATATTATAGTACATGTATATTAGTTGCAGGTCTGTAGCTCCCAGTCTAAAAAATATTCGGATGGACACCTGGGAGCTACAGTGCCGCCCATGTGTTACGGAGAAAGACTAAGGCAAGTAAAGAGACGATATCAGTAGTAAATTGCATGAAGAATTTAATGGTACAAATTGTTTTCACAGAATTTGCCTATAAATAAGGTTAATCAGTCCAAAACTAGCGCACATTTTTCTGTGCAATAAATACACAATTTTTTCAATTGGTGGCACTGTAGCTCCCAGGTCGTCCATCCAAATTATTTTTCAGACCGGGAGCTACAGACCTGAAGCTACATGTATATCAATGATGAATTTTAAACATGCTCTAATCTTAAAATATTTTTAATTTTTAATCTTTGGACTAGCACTATACAGAAACTTTTTTCAAAACATATGAAGCTTAGAATTAATTTAAAATAAAACACTTTAAATATCTATAGATGGTTTAAATCATGAATAACATTATCACATATATATGCATCATTATACACTTCTACCTGCTTTAACTCAATAGGTACCTATATTTATGCACAAATATAATTACTTTACAACTTTTACACAAAATACATGAATCTGCAACAACAACAAAACAAATATCACTCATTATAAATTTGTTTTAAATAAGTACCGATAAACAGTGTGACCGTTGGACCTAGAGCAGATTTTTGGATGAAATGGAGACAGTACAGTTTGATAATTGTAAAAGAGAACAAAATTCATTTGAAACTTGATTAGTCGAACCCCCACCACCCCCTTGCATATTTTAATCATAGGCCCATGTTAGCACACTAAACGTTGCATGTTCAGTCAACATTAAGATGCCATATTACTTTGATATATATGCCAAACAAATTTTGTATTTTGAAGATCCGAGTCAAAGAACAGTGATTCAGAGATTTTTTCTTTTTCAAAGTTTACATAAAATTTATATCTTTATAAACTGAATTTTTCTATTTTATCAACTATAAAATGTTGGTTGATTGATGTTGATCTTTTATCCCATTTACTTATTTGATAGACATATATGAAACAAGTTCTATCTCCTGATATTTACTTTTCCCAGAGATTAGTTTTAATTTTTACAATTTTTTAACTGAATCCTAATAAAAGGTAAAGAAATCACACATTTAAATCTGAATCAGAGGATGTGATATATTATTTGATTTACAATAAGCATGATGAGCATATGTTGACTTTGTGTTATTTGCAATTACAGGTGTCAAAGTAATCAAGATAACATATATGCTGTTTAAATACAGGTAGAATTAAGTCAAAACATGGACCTAAGCATAGACTGTCACCAGAATTGGTGCAACATGTTATGTTCTAAAGAATCAAAGTATGACTATGAGTGTTTGTGAAGAGAAGTGGATGAAGGCCATGTCTGTCCATGTCTCTAAACAAAGAATAACCTGTTACCATTTACATATACAGATACAGATACATATCATTTATTTTTTGAGTCCAGAACAGACAAGTACATGACATATTATTATAATTACAAGAGAAAGTCATGCCAATGTATAGTATAAAACATATTAAAATAAAATTATAGCAAATGACACACACATGCCATTTTGTTCTTCCTATTAGAGATATAAGATAATTTTAACTAATTTGTACACAAATCATCTTTAGGGTGTAAAAGTTCCAATCTTTAAAGACCAAGGCAATATTTAACAAGTAGAAAATGAAAAGGAACAAAAACGATCTTGTGCATATTCTAAAAACATAAACGCTTTCCCTTTCGTTACATATAAACAAAATTAATCTTTGGTCATATTTTGTGGGGAAAAAATGCTTTATAGTACCAAAATTCCCCCGTCCATCATGTAAACACCCGGCTTCTATCAGATGAAAAGTCGACAAGCTTGACGTGGAGAAAGCTCGGTGTCAAATTGACGCTTCTGTGTAACTGGTACAATTAACGCCAGTTTAAACGCTTAGACGACTCAATTGAATTTTATGTTAAATGATTTCTCAAATAAATTAATATTTATTACATTCACATGAATATGTCATTTGTTATATATATATCATATTTAATTGGTGCGCGGAAAAATCTGTCCTCATCCCGAACCCAAGCGAAATAAACTGGTAACCAGTTTTTGCTAACAATGAATTTAGTGGCATAACAAGGAGAACCAGTTTATAGTCCAAAATGGCGTTGGCAAAAAAGAAAGACGGTTCGCCAAATGTAAAATTCTTCGAAACTGTTGAAACAATCGCACAATTTGACTCCGTGAGAACATGGCTGAACAAAAATTACAAAAAGGTTGGTCACAATTGCATGCATTGTTATCGATTTTGTCGGGTAAGATTGCTGGTAATTGTCTTTGTTTAGCACTTGCCGGTTTGATTTATAATTTGTTTGATGCTACAATTTTTAAATCATTAATAAATCAGTCAACGTGAATTATATGCTTTTTTCATAATAAGGTCAATGCAGTCGTTAGATGAGATTATCATTTATGACGCCAAGGAACATGTTAAAGTATAGGTTCATTTGCTCATCTCTTTAATATAAAAAAATGATAATACAGGCATGAATGATGAATGATAAATATTATAAATATGAACTAGTATTCTAACGTTGTTATTTATGAACAGTTACCTCTATGATATGTTGATTTATTGAATAAAAGAACAATCCCATTATCCCCGAACAGATTAATGAAATAATGTTTTACACTGTGATAGTTTGCCGAGCGCCACAGGAAAAATAAACGTCTCCCCCCACCCTGGCCACCCATAAAACAACATTGTCCCCTTTCAAATACTTTTTAAAAGTTTGAAATGCTTTAACTCTCAAACCCATCCTGGAGTTAGCAACTATAAGTTAACCTTTATTTAAACAGGTTGGGCACAGTTACCCTATTGAGGAATGATTATGCTAAACGGGAACTATTCCCCGTTTCAGTAATAAAAAAGTCCAGCAAATGTGGAATTTTCTCAATGTATGCTAAATAGGCCTAAATCAAAAATCCCACTTAAGTAAAAATAATAGCATGAGAAATGCAATGTAGTGCAAAAGTAATTTATACAACTGACCTTCAAGGCCTAAAACTTTAGTTCTCCACTGCTGCAAACGAACATATGACAATTTTGAACTCGTGGAAATTCTTTGCATTGATCATGAATTTTCCATTGATAATATGCTTTTTCTGCCTAAAAACCCCAAAATTTCAGAGTTTGTGTTCAATGAGTTGAAACAACTTGACCATGCAAGAGAAATTCAAAAATAAATGCATAAATTTTTTATTATTTTGGATTAAACATTTTGATCTCGGGAAAATCATGAAAACTACACGGAAGCGTTTACCAGCAATGATTTTAACACATTTCATAAACTATCATTAAAAAAAAAAAGATACAAAACTATGGGGGTTTTTTAGCTCACCTGAACCGAAGGTTCAAGTGAGCTTTTCTGATCACCCGTTGTCCGTCGTCCGTCCGTCCGTCTGTCTGTCTGTCTGTCTGTCTGTCTGTCCGTCCGTCCGTCTGTAAACTTTTCACATTTTCAACTTCTTCTCAAGAACCACTGAGCCAATTTTAACCAAATTTGGTACAAAGCATCCTAATGGAAAGGGGATTATAAATTGTTAAAATAAAGGACACAGCCCTTTTTAAAAGGGAGATAATTGCGAAACAGTGAGTATAGGGTGTGTGTCTTTAAAAATCTTCTTCTCAAGAACCACTTCACCAGAAATGCCAATATTTACACAAAAGCTAGTGTATATAGTGAAGATTCTAAATTGTAAAAATCGTGACCCTCGGACCAAAACTGGGGCCCTGGGCGGGGTTCAAAGTTTAGCATAGAAATATACATAGAAACATGTTTACAAGATTTACAAGATTTTTGTTCCATTTATTCAACTAAATTGTGCACCAAAAAACCCAACTGTGTCTCCCTAAATATTAACAACTCATGGCATAAGTATATAAGTTTGTTTAATCAAGAAATGACGGATGAAGACGATAAGGTGTAAAAATTCACTAAACATTATTTTATTTTATCGCTTATAGTTTATTTGGAGACCGTGCCCGATAAAAATAAAAATTAATATGTAAATTTATTTGTTGTCGGGCACGGTCTCCAAAATGAATGTAAGCGATAAATGTATCTTGTGATTTTGTTGTATATTGGTTTAGCATTATAAATACGGCATAGACTGGTTCGCCAGCTTATAGGAAATAGCAGTGACGAGAAAAAATTAATTTTTAGGCCCACAAGTTATCTTCACACGCTTGCGATGGAATGCCGAAAAAATCTTTCGGAGAGTCAATAGATTTATTTTAAAAGTAAAACGACTTTAATAGTTATAAACAAAGAAAGAGAAACATCTTTCGATTAAGTAAAACCGCTACAAAGTGTTAGCCTGAAAAAATCTCTGGAAGCCAGGCAACTGTATATTTATTTTACCTACTGGTTATGGAAAGTCCTTAGCTTTACAAAAAAAAAAACAATTTCTACACTGACACGATCCCACTCTCTAAGTTAATAACTCTATATTTTATAAACACATAAGATAATATGTACAGACCATGTGCTAATTGTGTGTAGCCTGTGTGCATTCAATTTATATGTTATCGGACCTTTACGAGAAAACGGAGCTAAATCAGATCGTTACCATCCTCAGCAGCCCCATAAATCAAGTTATAATGGGCATGGATTGGAATGCTACGAGTAGTCTAGTGCCAATTATAACTTACTCAACAATGTAAATATTTAACGTTATACATTTCCGATGTAAATTAATATTTACAATACCCACATAAACAATGTATTGTCAACGGTGTCAATTAATTTGTTCTTGTTAATTTGATATTTATTGTCAAATTCATGTTTAGTTCTTCTTAAACCTTCTTTCCTTGATCCGCCTCAATCTTCTTTCCGATTTATTTTAAGTGTGCGCATTTGCTGTGCGCGAAGCTGCAGTGAGTTTTCCCACTGTTTACCTGTCCTTGAATTTCCTAGCGGAGGCGTTTAGGATCAAGGGCAGGCTATCCAGTCTAAGATACGGCAGATCTACGCACGTGGTGTAGATTTATTTGTAAACAACACTACCATAGGTAATCTTGTTTCACACGGAAATTGAAATAAATAAAAGTATGTTTTATTATTATTAGGGAAACACTGTTAATGTGTTACACTCGTATACTAATGATGAACCCGTGAAATTTGTTCAAAGACTGCTTAAAGCAGAAACAGAAAGAAGTTAATTTATTTTTAAACTTTGAAATTTCTTCGATTTTTGTAACCATGATGAGTTACGATTCATTGTATTACAAATGCATCACTACGTATTTTATAAGGAAATATACTGAGTATACAATCACTTGGTATGTTAAAATTGCAAATAAAAATATACATGTAGTTGCATATGTGCGAATTTAGTTACACAAACCATGATAATATTTGATATATGACTATTGGTACAGAAAATTAAATTAATGATATCTATATTAAAGAAAATGTCAGCTCGACGCCTTTGTGGCCGTTCCGGCCGTTGATATGTATAGGGAAGATTCTAAATTGTAAAAATCGTGACCCTCGGACCAAAACTGGGGCCCCAGGCGGGGTTCAAAGTTTAACATAGAAATACATAGGAAAAATGTATAAAAATCTTCTTTTCAAGAACCATTGCACCAGAAATGCCAATATTTACAAAAAAGCTTGTATATATAATGAAGATTCTAAATTGTAAAAATTGTGAGCCCCGGACAAAAAGTGGGGCCCTGGGCGGGGTTCAAATTTTAACGTATATAGGAAAATGTTTAAAAATCTTCTTCTCAAGACCTATAATGCAACAGTTTGGAATATTACTATGCATACATCCTTAAATAATGTAGATTCTAATTTGTAAAAATCGTGACTCCCGGACTAATACTGGGGCACCAAGAGGGGTTCAAAATTTAACATTTTAAAAAATATATAGAAAATTTTTAAAATGTTCTTCTTGAGAACTACAATGTTACAGTTTGTGGAATTCCTATACATGCATCCCTGGCTTATGTAGATTCTTAATTGGTAAAATCGTGACCCCCGGACTAATACTGGGGCCCCAAGAGGGGTCAAAGTTTAATATAGAAATATATAGGTAACATGTTAAAAAATCTTCTTCTTGAGAACTACAATGCTACAAGTTGTGAGATTACTATGCATGCAACCTTAAATAATGTAGATTCGATAGTTTTAAATTAGTGACCCCTGAACTAATACTGGGGACCCAAGATGGGTTCAAAATTTAATGTAGAAGTATATGTGGAAAATGTTTAAAAACCTTTTTCACGAGAACTACAATGCTTCAATTTGTCAGATTACTACGTAAGCATCCTTAAATAGTGTAGAAGCTGTGACCCTCAATCTAATACTGGGGCCCCAAGAGGGGTTCAAAGTTCAACATAGAAATATAGAGGGAAAATGTTTAAAAATCTTTTTCCAGAGAACTACAATGCTTCAACTTGTGAGATTACTATGCAAGCATCCTTGAATAATGTAGATGCTAAATTAATAAAGCTGTGACCACTGGACTAATACTGGGGCCACAAGAGGGGTTCAAAGTTTAACATAGAAATATATATGGGAAATGTTTTCAAAAAGTTTTTCTCGAGAACTATTATGTTACAGTTTGTGAGATTACTATGCAAGGATCCTCAAATAGTGTAAATTCTAAATTGTTAAAGTCAACCATAAACCTCGGACCAATACTGGGGCCCCAGAAGGGGGGTTCAAAGTTAGAAATAGCATATGCTACGAAATAGAATGTTACAAGAAACTGTTGTTCAGGTGAGCGATGTGGCCCATGGGCCTCTTGTTAAAAAAAAAAATTCAATCCAAAACCAAACAATGATTAGATGAAATTATTGTTCCATATTTCAATAAAAAATGAACAAAGTATTGAACAAATTATTCTATGCACGACTTAACGTGTATAGAATAACCACATTATAATCCGTATAGGCTACCTTATTAAGAAATTTGCTGAATAGATTTTGTTTGTTACTTGATTTCACTGAAACGCAACTGTGAATGTTAAAGTTTGAAGCATACACATAGTTAGTGGGTTATTGTTGTTAATAAAATGTAAAATATTCATGCGCTTATTGCTCGGTTTAAAGAATGGAAAAATGTGTCCAAATCCTGCATTTGCGGGCATGTTTTCATTACTGAAACGGAGAATTGTTCCCGTTTTGTGTAATCATTCCTCAAAAGGGTTATTGGGCCCAACCTGTTCAACTTTCTTCCATGTCAACAAGTTCCAGCCACAGTGTAGAAAAAACAAATGAGATACATTATCTTTTTTCCCCGTTTATGTTTAAAATCTACAATGTACATGTATAAATACATGAAATAATTCTTTAATGTTTCAAGCATAAACTAAGGGAAAACTTATTGGTAATGTTTGGTCATGTTGATACTGATTTGACTGTCGTCATGAGAAAAGGGCCCTTATCTTTTGACGTCACAATGCTCAGAAAACAATGTCAAAGAAGCGGCATTGTAAACGCAGTTTTTTTATTTTCTGTTTCTATTTTTTTTTCTGCGTCTGTGTTGGGTTTTTTTAATAATTAGAGTATGGCCTGATAATAATAATGGATAAATAATAATAATATATAATAAAATAATTAAAAAATAATTAATAATATGATATGTTTATTCACCAATCAAGGGCCCTCAGGGGGCATATGCATTAAAACAATAAAACAAAATGATTATAACAAATAATGGATGAAATATATAAATATTGTACTGTTAAGTAATAAATAATAATAAAATAATAATTGACGTTCGTGACGTCATGTCATTTTCGACCAGCTACGTCAAAGTCGTGTAACATGTCTTACTAAAATGCTTAAAACACACAAGATCTTGGATATTTGTATTCAGAAAGAGTTGACTAATCGGAATTGAGAAAAAAGTGAGTTTGTGAAATTTTGACCTTAAGGGTTCTTTTTTCGTGACGGCAGTCATTTATTTAAGGGTGTTGTTTACTCAGGGTTTAAGTTCTCAAATTCAGATTGTTATAAAGTTCAATGTCATGAGTACAATTTGTTCTAAACACAAAAAGTATTTATGAAATGAATTATTATTGACATAGCATTCAATATTTCTACACTATTATGGAATTAGGCTCAAACAAAAATAGACTTTTAGCCAAACAGAGGAAATTCGGACTAAAATTTGCAGATTTTGTTTTCCGCTAAAACATTTTTGGCTGTACTCTAATATTAAAAGTTAAGATTTTATATTTTAGTCTATATAATTTTGCATATTTTTTACTGTTTTTAACTCACTTATTCAGTAAAATATTCGTATATATGGCATGAATTGCAAAAATATTGAAAAATGCTTAAAAACGATAAAAGACACAATATCTCAAAATTTTGATCATTGACCTCATATAAATTTTATGCCAACAGAATAATGTCAATATAAGTAGTTAAGGTAAGGTTTGCGGTTACAGGGAGATAACTCAAAGATTTTCATTGTGACGTAACACCAACTACCCTTTATTCCCGCTATGACTTCAAAATTTATATGACGTCATAATTGGTGTAATGTTTTTGTTATTTCCCGGGGTTTTGTAGTTTCATTGAAAAAGTAACAGAACACAAGCATTTTATCAATTTCCACAAAAACGAAGTCCGCATCATATAGTTTTGAATAGTGTTTTGGAAACACCAGATTACACATATACTAAGATACGTTTTACCTGGAATCGGTGGACTAGGAAAGGTTTCAAATAAGATGTTTTCGTGTATAAAATAGTAGTCCAAAATTAAGACTTTTGTTGCATTTTAGTCATTTTTTAATTAATTCATCAGAAATTTTAAAAAATAAATCATGATATAAATAGTGACATTATTTTCGAACATTTTAAGCATAAATAACCCCCATAATAGTCACATATCAAATGCATATATTTTCACGAAATTACTTACATTTCATCAACATGAAAATTTGAAATCATGAACTTTGACCTTTTGTAGTTATAAAACGGGTCCGGCAAAAGCATTTGAATTTTATGAGAAAAAAGACTTTAGTATAGTAAACAAAATGGTATATAACTTTGATACGATTCCTAAAAAATGCAAGCCGCAAACCTTACCTTAAATACTATAAATGGTTTTTTATTATCATCATTCATTTTTAGCTCACCTGAGCTGAAAGCTCAAGTGAGCTATTCTGATCACCTTTTGTCCGTCGTCCGTCTGTCCGTCCGTCCGTCCGTCTGTCCGTCTGTCCGTCTGTAAACTTTTAACATTTTGAACTTCTTCTCTAAAACCGCCCGGCCAATTTCAACCAAATTTGGCACAAAGCATTCTTATGAGAAGGTTAATATAAATTGCAAAAATGAAAGACCGATCTTTATTCAAAGCGGAGAAAACCTCGAAACTGTAGAAAAAGGGGGGTGCATTTTTAAAAATCTTCTTCTCAAGAACTACCGAGTCAAATTCAATGTAATTTAGCATAAATAATCCTTATGGAAAGGAAAATATAAATTGCAAAAATTATGGGCTAATTCTGTTTCAAATCTGAGTTATTACGAAAATAATAATAAAGGAAAGGCGTGTTTCAATCAGTTTATAGCTTCGGGTTCGGTATTCCATGAGCATGATGAGTCATGGTAAAATGGGTTGGCAAACGCGGGCCGGGGCAAAACAAAAGATTGGCAGTTATTAATATGCCAATCTCATTAAAATTTTGAGGATATGTTACGGACCAGTATTTTTGTATTCGCTGTAAATATTGCTGCAAAACCATGCGTATTTTGGAATTGACGATTGCCGATCTGCCCCGGCTTTTATTTTGCCCCGGCCCGGGTTTGCCCACCCATTTTACCAAGACTCGTGGGTCGATCTGACAATGTTGTGCAACAGTTCGCGTACGAAGGAGATTTTTGAAACATGCAAAATACATTGGTGCCGATTTTGTGAAGTAAATTGAGGTGAAATATTTCAATGCGTTGACAGTTTTCACATATGACGGTGGTGTTAGCTTGTTTTGATTTTCGTTTCGTTTTCATTATCTATGCTTTGTAACCTGGGAACTATCGCCTGTATTTTGTAAATTTTTACGTATCAAATCAAACAGAGACTTCGGTAAATCAGCTAGTTAACTGTTTACCTGCGCAAATTAAGCAAAATTTGATGTATTAAAAGAGTACTAAAATACTATTCATTCTATCGGTATGATCTTTTGCGTAATATTAGATTAATGCAATGTGTTTTGTTGAGATGCTTAGCATTTTCTCGAGTTTATTCATAATTTTAAATAGAGTTTAATATCGCTGACGGAAATATGTAGGTATATACATGTATATGATTCATTTTGAAAAATAAATTGTGCACTTTATTTGTTATAGTGCATGTTTCTTATGTTTAATTGTTTACAATTTCTATTTACTAACCATATTTGAGTGTTAAGCTTCGAATTATAAGCAAGATACAGAGATTTGCTCACAATTCTATGTACACAGATCTGAGGCCATTCTTTTTTTCCCACTTTAAATGCTGAATAGGAAATACCAAGTTAAAAATCTTAAGCTGAATGTAATAATTTTTAACTCATGTGAACAAAATATGACTCAAACCTAGCAGAATTGTGAGCTCTGTATCTTGATTATAATTCTACGATTGACACTGAAATTTTGGTTGATCATTAGAAATGTCTTGCTAAATGTTAAATACTTGTACAAAAAAATTAACGGATGATATGCTGTATATAACTACTCTCTGGGGCCCCCTCTTTATACAATGAATAATGTGAAATCTACATCAATTTTGATAGTTTTTCAGACACGAGTAAATAAAAACGACACCGTTAAACAATTTCCATAGTTCTGACACATTTCTTTTGCGGGGATAAAGAAATTATTGCTATTCCTAAGAAAATATTACAGCGGAAAATTATCCTGGTCTGTAGCCATTTTTATTTTTGAATAAAGATGAAAATAATGGGTGTGCCTTAGTAAAATAGAGTGATGTGCCTGTCAATACTGTAACATTGCTTTATATAGTTCTTTAACATGTCACGTGACAACAATTTTCATTCCAGTGTATTCATCACTCAAATGTGAGTAAAGTTATAAAAGTCACACGAGTTTACGCCAGGTAAACAACAGTCATTTAATTATAATGGAGAAGACAAATTAAATTTTTGAATGTTTTTAATTTGAGGAATTGAGCGGATTGGAGTACAATTTTCTTCTTCACATCTATAGGATATTTAATAAAATGCAATAACTATTATATGATATTTAAAAAAAAATACAATAACTAGTAAGTAGTTGAGGAAGAAAATGTACCTATATGTTCTCATATATTTTGATCGCTTTATGAAGTGGGGGAAGGGGGTGGGGGCAGAACGAAAATATAGGGAATTGGAAGTTAACAGTGTACCCCTACCAAATGTTAGTTTTATATCTTGCGTAGGATTTTCTTATTCTGGGTAAAAATAGTATTCCATAAAGATACAATGTCAAAGATTACGTGTATGCAAAAATAAGTGTAAAATTCGAATACTTTACAATATTTAATTTTTGTTATTCTACTGAGGGGCCATATGGCACAATATCTTTTGAACGCCCATTGTTGCTCAGGTGAGCGATGTGGCCCCATGGGCCTCTTGTTTTGTAAAATTGGATAAAAAATGGGTAGGAATTTGAAAACTGATAGAGGAAATTCGGATTGGAATATTTTAAAAAATTGTCGCTGAAATTTTAATGCTTTGTATCTATTTAGTGCCACTACCGTCCATAAACTGTATTCCATTTTTTAAAGTGTTTAATTATTTGTAATATTTTCACAATTAAGAAAATCTCAATCGTAGTGTAAAATTTTATGGGATTTTACTTGATTTTTCAAAATATATTCAATGGCCATTAACTCAAAAAGTAGGTCATTGACCTACTTTTTTGAAAGAGAAAAATAACACTACAATCAAAGGTCTAGAACATATAATAGATGGCTTTTCATTATCATCAGTGGAATTTTTTTTCATTTTGAGTAAACGTCATCCTTAAAATCAGAATAAACATTATTGTTCTCTATGATTGGTATCGAGGATCTGATTTTAATCAAATTGCATTTGATACCTGTTTTAGCTGAAGAAATATCATAGTATTTGAAATGAATAGCTTCATTTGTTATGATTATGTTTTGATTTGTTGCATTTTTTAGTACATGCAAGCAGACCCTCCCACAAACAAGAACCTCGCAAGTCTCGTGTGTCAGCTGCTTCAGTTCATGGAGGATGCATTCGGGAAACACGTCAGCAACCCAGCACTCACAAAGCTCCCCGTATGTCATTGATATCTATGTAGAAATGGACATTCCTTTAGAACTAGAATTACATTTGAATGTTTAAATCATGAAAATCTTTTAAAAATAAGGAATTAAATTAATCAGCTTCAGATTTAAAAGGAAACTTAGATATTTTTAATTGGTTATTATTGTCCTAAATTAAGTTGTATATGTAAAGAAAATAAGCCCTTTGTAAATAAAAAATACATTTGAAATCTGATACATGACACCTTATTTCATACATATAATTGATACTGTCTGTTTCAGATAAGATGTTTCCTGGACTTTAAGCCTGGCGGTGCATTATGCCATATCTTAGCTGCTGTCTACAAATTCAAGAATGACCAGGGGTGGTAAGCTGAGCTTACTATTTCACAAATGTCTGAAATCGTGTACATGTGATTTTTTGCTAAATTATTATGATATACATGTACTATGTGCATGATTTCATTGTAATTATATATGAAAATTAATACAACAAATTTTTTTATATGTTATTTGCAGGAGAAGGTTTGACTTTCAGTCCCCATCAAGAATGGACAGGAATGTAGAAATGTTCCTGCAGATTGAGAAAACTCTTGTCCAGAACAAATGTCTGATCCTGCCCACCATTTACATAATGACTGACATGGACAAGGTTCTTCTACCAAAACTGAAAGACATCATCAAACGTCACCAGGGAAACATTACAGAAGATGACGAGGAGGCGACGCACATCGTCCACGTCCTGCCAACACACCCACCCACAGAAGGTACGCAGTGTTACTGTTAAGTACATGTAGTGCAAAAAATCAAACTGAATGTTGTTATCATCTTTTGGGAATCTGTTTTTCTAAAGTGTCAGTCAGAATAAAATATGTATCTGTTCAAATTGTGAGATGTATTTCTCTTAGTCAAAGCAATCGAACTGGTGAAGTGTTTAATTGTTTTTTATCTGGATTTGAAGCAAATGGTTAAAGTGAAAATACATTATTTTATTTGTTCTGTGTAAGAAAACTTTAACATTATCCCTGTATCACAATATATTTTTTTCATCTGGTAAATACTGTTTTCTTGGACAAACTAAATTACATAAGATTGAAACTTTGTATTTTTAGAGGAGTTTATTCGTCCTGTGATGAAGCGTGACCGTAACGCGATGATTCATTGGTGGTACACCCCAGACAGTTATGACGTCTGGGTCCCCGACGTGTCCCCAGACCTGGAGATCGACACTCCTCAGCACAGCGGGGCCCTGGAGGTCAGTGTAGCAGGGGACTGCTGAACTGTGTGTTGTGTAATCGGTCCCTTACAATAGGGTGTTAGCATGGTTAGCAGGTGCTGTTTTAAGGGGACACATGAAAGTGTGATTTACTACTCTAAAGTTCTGATTTTTTTACCATAGGCGAGGGGGTATTTCACGCATTTTAAGCTTACCACTTAACTAGTGTCAATTTCCCCTACATGTAAATAACCACTTTTACAGTACATTAAAACGATGTATAGTACAGTAGAAATGCGCATATATCAAGGAAAAGTATGTTGGGCCTAACTAATGTCCATGTAGTTCACTGTCCTTTTCTGACACATTTCAAAATTTAGTATAAATCTATTGTAATTTTAATTACTTTTATTGTTTATTTACAGGAACGTGATGTGCTGTTTGGTTCTATATTTTCTTCATAGATAATTAATCATAATTCTTTAAAAGAAAACAACCTTGTGTTAATATCCAAATCTAGTATAACAAGTCAGAAAAGGACAACAAATTTGATTGATTTAGGGTCATACATTTAAATAACTATGTATATTTTATCTATATAAGACTTAATGTATTCAAAATTCATAAGGCCACCTTAAAAAAATTGTTTGTACTCTCCAGTGTTTAAACTGTTGGTGGGAAGGTTGAAAAACTTTTTTTTATTCTTAAAACTGCATGTAAAATCTTACATTAAATAGAAAAGTGATAGGCAACTGTAGATATCAACAGGTATGTATATTAAAAAGATGGTGCTCAGAGTGTTTGTATCTAAATATCTGAGTGGGGTCCTTTTTTCTGTTAGTCAGCTTTAAGAGGGCAAACAAACAATTTTGAAAGGTGTCCTTATTTGTAATTTTTAATGTTGGTGTACTGACCTGGATGATTCTGTGAATCAGGTGACCGCCCGGTGGCTGTTGGACATGGAGGAGTACAATGAGTGGATGAATGAGGAGGACTACCTCATTGAGGATGAGGTAAGGATTATACTATTATTATTTTCCTTTATGCTTTTCATTTTTCAATTATACGAAGAAAATTGCAATTTTAGGGTATGTTTTGAACTCCTTCTGATGATTGGGGGTAATTAATTCACACATGAATTTGTTATTTTCAGTATGAAACAAGAAAAAACAAACGTCCAAAGAACAAAGTTACACTGGAAGAGGTAATACTTATAAATTGTGAAAATAAATGTCATATACATGTCAATATTTTCATTTCTTATGTACATGTACAAAGATATAGTTTTATTTCAAATATACCTTGATGAAAGATCTTTAATTCCTTATTTATTGTTGAAATCACCTTTTTTTAATATAAATGGTTTGCTCTAGGGGGATTATCCACCCTAACTTTTAACTTTTTAACATCAAAATCCACTGATATAAACTGATTTTGTTTGTAGCAGTTAGAAGTTATTCATCCAGATAATTTGTGATTTTTGAGGAATAATTTATCCTTACTGATTTTATTTGTAGTTTATTGCTAACCAGGAAAGTGACAAGAGGGAAAAGCGAGACAAAAAGAGCAAACGGAAAAGATCCCCCTCCCCCACACCCGCCCCATCCTCAGAGAAAAAGAAAAGAAAGAGGTACAGTATCCCTTACTCTCTTTGAAAAAGTTTCCTAGCTTATCTTTTCTCCTATCATGGTTTATCTTGGACATCTCTTTCTTGTTTTCCTACAGTTTTCCATATTTTTGAATTCATTGATAAACAATTAAAATTTGTTTATATAGCACGAGGACTCCAGGAGGACCTGGGAACTCCAAGAAGAGGTTAAACAAGGAGGATACTGATGATGATCTGACCCGGGACATGGAAGATCCCCTCCCCGAGACCAACATACAGGAGGTTCAACTCTCAAAGCAGTGTAAGGCTTCATTACGTTGAAAGTATTATACAAAATAATATGACGAAGAAAAAAAAAATTTAAACAAAAAAAAATTGTGATTGAAAATCTTGCGTTTAAAAGTGAATTGTTAAAGGTATTGCTTTTCTTTGCTAAACAGCGAGCAGTAACCGTAGTAACAAGGACAGTGAGAACCAGCCAATCAAAGGAGGGACGATCATAGACATGGATGAGGAGGCCACCGACAAGGTAAAGGATCAGAGTGGTCAAGACCCGCTGTTTATAGTAGAAATAGTGAGGTGTTCAGAATTGTTTGTTACCTGACAAGTAAGAGGATCATGATGAGAAAGTTTCTCTGCCTATGGTACATATACACTTGTCTAAAATCCATATGTTCAGAAACTGTTAGTTTTAAATTGTTTTGTCTGTTAGCTGATCGGTGAGTTTTAAATTGTTTTGTCTGTTAGCTGATCGGTGAGTTTTAAATTGTTTTGTCTGTTAGCTGATCGGTGAGTTTTAAATTGTTTTGTCTGTTAGCTGATCGGTGAGTTTTAAATTGCTTTGTCTGTTAGCTGATCGGTGAGTTTTAAATTGCTTTGTCTGTTAGCTGATCGGTGAGGATAGAGGGGACGAAGAAGGAGCAGACGAGGACTCTAAGCGAGAGAAAGAAGACGAGGACAACGTGACTGAGCAGACCCATCACATCATCATACCCAGCTACTCGGCCTGGTTCGATTACAACGCCATTCACTCCATTGAGAGGCGGGCCCTGCCTGAATTTTTCAATGGAAAAAACAAGTCTAAAACACCAGAAATGTAAGAGTCCCAAAAAAATCGTAGCTCAGATTTCTGTGAAATCATTGATAATCATGGGAGCTCAATTTTATGGATACCCCTTACCTTCAAATGAACATCTCTAACAAAATTCACAAAATAAAATCCTTACATCAATTAATCCATGAAAATAAGCCCAAATGAATTAAGTACTGGTCTCCCTAAGAATTAGAGTGAATCATATTGGTTCCTCAATTGATATAACCTTTCTTATTATAAAAGACTAGGGTCAGATGAGCCATACAGAAACACCATTCAACAAAATTCTTGCTATGGAACTATCCATGTTAACTTTTCATTAGCAACTACCGGTAGACTCCCAATAGCTGTGCACACGAAAGGAAAGGAGCATCTTTATTTCTATGACAACAAAATGATTCCAAAGTTTAACACTACAGCACACCTCTTTAGAGGACCGTCATTGAGCTTGGTTTTCTGAGGGCTGACTCTCTTTTACAGATACCTGGCATACAGAAACTTTATGCTGGACACATACAGACTGAACCCCACAGAGTATCTGACAAGTACCGCCTGCAGAAGAAACTTGGCCGGGGATGTGTGTGCCATAATGAGGTACTGTAGCACAGCAAACCATCACCACAGTTTTATATTGTCACTTAGTTTATATGTTCACAACTTTTTTTCACAAATAAGAGCCATGGTAAACATTGATAAATATTACTGATTCTTTTTTTTTCATATGTTTTGTACAATAGCTTGATATTGTAGCATGAATGCTTTGTGTTTTGTGTGTATACAGAGTCCACGCTTTCTTGGAGCAGTGGGGCCTGATTAACTATCAGGTGGATGTGGACAACAGGGCCACTGCCATGGGCCCCCCACCCACCTCTCACTTCCACATCATGGCCGACACACCGTCAGGACTTCAACCCGTCAATCCACCAAAAGTCAACCAGGTTTGTCTTAAGTATTTTATACATTGAAATTTTATAAATCAGTATGTCAGTTCTTCCTCTTTAAAATATTTGTTGCAATTACTGTTAATTTCCATTATCTTTTTATAGCCCTCAGCAGCAAAACAGATTGTTAGCTTTGATGACAAAGACAAAGAAAGGGACACAAGTGAGGGCCGGGAGCTCTCTGACTTCAGTCTACGCATGGATATATATGCCAAGAAAGCACTAAAAGTAAGGATGGGTTTCAGTTTATATCAACAGTTACACAAATGTTTTAGATAAAGACATTGCGATATGTCATTGTTGGAAAATAAAATGAATTGATGTTGTGATATGTAATTAATGTGAATAAATAAAATGACATTGACATTGTGGTATGATAGGACAAGGGAGCGGCCACGCGATCTCGGGAGTGGACCGATCAGGAGACCCTGCTTCTGCTGGAGGGCCTGGAGATGTACAAAGACGACTGGAACAAAGTCAGTGAACATGTCGGCAGTCGAACCCAGGATGAGTGTATCTTACACTTCCTCCGCTTGCCCATTGAGGACCCATTCCTGGAGGAGAGTGACTTCACCCATGCAGGTCAGTTGTGTGATCAAGTCATGTATTGTCCAGTCTGTTCTCTTTACCGGTAATTGTATCTTTAATGAATAGTAGACTTATAATGATTAGTACAGTAAGTGGGATTTTTTTCTAATTTCGAAAATGATAAGGAGACAGATCTATAATTCATTTCATATAATGATTATTATATTGCAGGACCCCTGGCATACCAACCCATCCCCTTCTCCCAGACAGGGAACCCCATCATGTCCACTGTGGCATTCCTGGCCTCCGTTGTTGATCCAAGGGTTGCCAGTGCAGCAGCTAAATCAGCTCTTGGTATGAATGGCCATAGTCAGACTCTAGAAGAAGGATTTTAAAATTATATTTTCTACATAGATTTCAAGTTTTAGCTTGTTAAGGCTTAACAGCAAAAAGTGGAATATTTTCATTATGATACCGTATAGCAACTTTTATTTGAGCGAAAATTTTGCAAAGTCTGTGAGAACCCTAATTTTCATGATTTTTTTTTAACTGTGATGGAGTCTTTTAATATCTATCAAAATAATAACTCTTTGTGAATTTGTTTATACCTTGTAAATTTCAAAATAAAGCTCTCTTGAAAGTTGGTTTCTAGTCAAAAAGTTTCACTCAAAAATCCAAACAATGATACATAATTAATCCTGTGTGTTGTAGAGGAGTTTTCCAAGATGAAGGACGAGGTTCCCCCTGCCCTGACTGATGCTCACGTCAAAATGGTGGAGGAGGCAAATAAAGAGGGCAAGTCTCTTGACGCTGAGTTTGGTCTAGAGAAGAGTGGCATTGCGGGAACTGCCCCAGAAAAAGAGGAAGGTAGGAAAGCTGGTACGAAAACTTTTTAGAAAAATTCCTAATTTTAATGCAATTAGATGTGTTAGGAAATAGAATGCAAATTTATTGGCCTTTTTTAATTTCAAAGAAGAGACAGTAAAAGAAGAGGAGGAAAAGAAAGAAGAAGAGAAGCCGGAGGAAAAGAAGGAGGAGGACAAGGAAGAAAAGGTAGGGACTCTGGCAAACTAGATCTGGAAATGTGATACAATTATTGATTTTGTTAAATACATTTGCTAATTTCTTGTGCAAAAATACGCATTTTTTCAGAAAGAGGAAGCCATGGAAACAGATGCCCAGGAAAATGAAGAGAAGAAAGAGGAGGAGAAACCAGAGAAAGAAAATGAGGAAGAAAAGGCAGAGGTTAGAGCAAATGTATTCTGTATCTCATGTATTTCAGCTTTGCTTAAAAGATGTTTAATTTTCAAAAACAATCTTACACTGTACTTGTGATTTGTTGATAAACAGAGTAAGACAGAGTCCGAGACCAAAGAGGAAACAGAGGAGAAGAAACCAGAGGAAGAGAAAGAAACAGAGGAACAAATCCAGGAGAGAGTTAGCATGGCAGTGGCTAAGATCCCGATCAAGCCAGACGGCAATGTGGCAACGGCTGCTGCTGCTGCACTAGCATCAGCTGCTGTGAAGGCCAAGGTAGGGAGCCACATCCTTAATTAAGGGTCATTGACCTTCTGACAAGAAAGATAACTCTCATTGATGTCAATGACTGTTATTTTTTAGTAAAATTTTCGGGCAAATTGTTTCCAATTTTGCCCAGTAAGGTATATTGATATCTTATGTATTTCAATTGTAAATTTGATTTTTTTTTCATTGAATGAATTCAAACAACATTATTTATAGGATTTAGAAACTTTAAATAGTGGCTTTGATGAATTAAACCTGTTAGTAATGATTTTACATGAAATGAATAGGAATACTGTTATTCATTGCCTGATAACATTTCTATTCCAGCACTTAGCAGCTGTCGAGGAGAGGAAGATAAAGAGTTTAGTGGCATTGCTGGTTGAGACACAAATGAAGAAACTGGAGATTAAGTTACGTCACTTTGAAGAGCTGGAGGCCATAATGGACCGAGAAAGAGATGCGGTATGATATTTTGGTCCATTTCATTGTAAATCACTTTAAACTTATTGCAAAGCTAGCACTCTCAGTTAAATTGCTCTGTGAGAGTTTGTGGCTGATTCGTGTTCTACTAGTATTTGTCAGTGCAATGCAAGTAATTTTGATCAGTAATAAACTTTAACAAGTTTTCATCAAAATATCTTTACTTTGTAGCTATGTACATGTATTATAAATTTATGGCTGTACTTACTAAATACATGTACCAATTGTCGTGTTTGCAGTTGGAGTACCAAAGACAGCAACTTCTACAAGAGAGGCAGCAGTTCCACATGGAGCAGATAAAGGCTGCGGAACACCGGGCCAGACAGATAGCCATGCAACAGATGGTTACTGAGCAAAGACAACAAAATATGGGGGCAGGGGACCAAGGTAAGAGAACCAACCAACATCTACACATTTATCTGATAAAGTTGTTTCTTTGCAAGCTATGGGTTCAGTTATGAAATCCTATAAAAATCTGTAAGGTTTTTGTGCACTGAACAGGTGTTTTTGAAAGTAAAGTTTTATTCAAAACTGTGATAATTAACAGTTGAGAACATCAAACTGATAACTTCTGTTATGGTGATAACCTATTTTGTCTTTGACAGCTTCAGGACCTGGAGGTCCAGTAATGACAGCTAACCCCAGTCTGGCAGCAGCTGTGGGCCAGAGCTACCCACTGTCTGGTTCCCCAATGCCCCCTCAGGGACCCCAGGCCACCCAGGGCTCTCCTGCCCCTCCCCCACCAGCCTCACAGCCCCCGGTTGCCCAGCCTGTCCCTGGCACAGCAGAGGGGGACCTCTCAGGTGAGATTTATCTTTGCTTTTATGTGTTTGACTTCTTATTATAAAGTGAAGTGGCATTTTTTGCTTAAATTTAGACCAGCTTTACGTTCATATTTATATATATTAAAACATGTTTTATTTCTTTCCCTTTAGGACCAGCCTCATCCAATGATGTACAGGCAGAGCCTATGAGTACTGACCCTCCCCAGACCACTGTCCACCCCCCACAGAACATGATGGGCACCAGCCCTGTATCCTAACATCACAGAAATCATCGCCATCATCTCGAATCATCGGCCACTTTTATCTACAGATTCACTGTACCTCATTATTGCATAGTAAACTTGTTGAAGGTGCTCATCATGCGAAGACTGTTGAACAGATAGAGGATACTGATGTTGTGTTCCCGTGCTAATCGTGTATTGTCGTAGTGGTGAAGATCTGTGTTCTTGTGCTGCATGTAGTCATGGCCCACTGTCATCAACATGAATCTCCAACCAATCAGTGAAGTCTGTCATATTTCTTGTAGTATGTTGTAATAAAGTCTTTTGTCAAACAATCAAGTGTGTATTTTGTATGAAAGGGAGTTCCCTTCAGTAACACCATGTTTGGTGCTATTACTGTAAGAGTGATGTAAATGAGGGAGTTATCTTGCATAGGAATTTGATTTACCAGAGACACTTAGGTATATGTGAATAAGATGAAGATTCCAACTAAGGAATTTTGAAGTGTCAACTGTAGACATAATATATTTGAAACACGATACTTTGAGATTGTACTGTATAAAGCAACATATGTAGAGGTTTAATAGAAACTCCCTAATTCAAAAGGGGTGGTTTTAAGAGGCATGCGCTGAAGTTCAACAACATACCGTAAAATTTCTGTTGGTAAATGTTTTATACATGTAATTAACTATTTAGCCCCTTCCCCTCAAGGCAAAGAATCGAACCCATGGTTGCAATTCCGTACGTCCATAGGACCTTTTCGTTGAACAAATGATGAAGTGCCCCCTTCAATCAAAGCATGTTCCAGCATTGGTATTTCTTGATTAGGAGAAAAAAGCTACTTGACAAGATCAGAAAAAACAAACCAGCATTAATCAGACAGAGGCTGACATTTTAAAATAAGAATAATGGCTTATTTGCTTTCGTGGAGGAAATGCCAGCCTGTTATGACTGACGCACCATTGCGGTGTCACGTGACCACCGTATCCTCCGCCGCTACATCATCAATAAGATGATGCCTAATGGCAAGGAGAACGACCCACTAAATCAGATTTTGGATGCATTCGGCGTTTTATAAACAGATCATTGGGCAATCAGTAAACAAATATTCGGGTAATGTCCGAAGATGACAATGGAAGTTTCCTTAATTATGTATCATTCACGTACACTTACAGTATTTGGTGTACATTCATGTAGTCCATATGTTGCACATATGATGCTGATATGAAGCGCTTTTATATCAGAATGATATTGAAATCACATAAGAATGTTTATATAAGAGTTATATAATTCCTTTCATATGATTCTGATATCATAGGTATCATATGAAAATTATATAATTCCGATATCATAACATTCTGATATGGATCTCATATGAAGTAATTATCATTCAATTCAATTCTGATACGATGCCCTTTTTATCAGCGCAATTATATGAGAATTATATAAAACAAAATTATATGTGACAAAATCCCAAGTGTATAGTCTAGTTCGTATTTCTTATGTTGAAAATTGGCTGGATTTATTCTTTTTATTTAGGTCCATTTAGGTTTTACAGGTATTCGTTTATAAAATAAAAGTGCAAATTTTTCACAAACACTTTATATTCTATTTCCTTAGGGTGTAAAGAGGGCTATTTTATCTTGTAGGTCAAATGTAGCATAGGTTAGTATGTCAAATGCAGCATATTTCTGCTTGTACAATAAACAGGATATAGGGCTTGATATAAGAGTTTGGAGAACTCTAGGGCAATATCTATGGTTACGACGACCGATTTATTGGACGGAGTGATTGAACTAGCTCTCCAGAGCCCGCTTTTATAAATTAGATTGAGACTTTAATTAACATTGTGGATGTAATCGACAATTCAACAGTGCTGGTCCTACCAAAATTAATTAACCCGAAACCAGACTAAAATCTCTTTTCCATAACAATTTCTTTCCATTCCTAGGAGATATAATCTTAATCTTAAGTTAGTTTTTTTAAATTACCACAATTTACAAGAGAAATGTTTTTAGTGCCTTAGAAGTACTTGTTTACGAGAATGAAAGAAATGAAAATATTTACAACGGAAATGAAATATGTGCCAAGTCAATCGATACCAGTATTGCACCAATGTTAACCCTGTCCCAATCCCATAACAGTCAAGAAATAAATAATGCCACTTGAAATACAAACATGTTTACACCATAAAAGATACAATATATCATATGAAAATAAGGAATGTCGACGACAGGTACCCGAGTATCGCTCGGTAATAATGCCAATCATCGATTAAAAATTACTAGTGCTCGTTATGATTAATTTAATAACATTCAAACATTGATGAATTATTTCTTATGTGTGAAATACAACTGGCTACTTAATGTAAAAAATTTGTTATTTTTTAAATTGGAGTTTGGTGAAGTTTGGTATTGTATTGTCATAATGTTACAAACAAAAGATTATTCTTAGATATTTTTAAACAAACAATTTGTGTCTACAGTCCTATTTATTAAAACCAATGCCAGTCAAGTATATTCAGCTAATTACAAGATATAGACTGAGTGCACATTCATTAATGGTAGAGAAGGGAAGATTTAACCAGTTACCAAAAATGCAAAGATTATTTATTTTTTGTAATTTAGACGTCGAAGATGAGTATCACTATTTTTAAATGCTCGCTGTATCATGATTATAGGAAATTGTATATCAAAAAATACTATTGGTATAAACCGAGTATGTTTAAATTGCTACAATTATTGTCAACTGAAAATACTACTGAATTAAGTAATCTATGAAAATATCTACAGAGAGCAGAAACACTTAGAAATCTGTTTGTAATAGATAAATGGGTAATACTTTGATGCATTTAGTACGTGTATTGCTACATATTATTTCTTATATTGTGTATATATTATGTATTCTTTGTATTTGATGAGCCGTTTGGCTTAAAGAATAAATAAACTGAAACTGAATTTCTAAACGCACCTGTGCTATGTGTAAGATCCTCTTATGTGAAAAATTGAACTGTCTCGAGCTCGTTGTCAGAATTGTTAAAAATAAAAACAATGCATGTTAAATTTTGGTCGTAAATCGTGTGGAACCTCACCAAAACGTGTGTGAAGACTGCTTTAAACTGTTAAAATTTCCAACAAATCGAAGCACAATCCGAAGAAAAAAGCATTAATACTTGCGCCCGTTAATCCCATATTGATGAAGATCCTCAGTTTTGATAGACTACAAATAAAAACCTATTTCTTTTCTCGACTTCCTTGGTACGAAGTTACTGTCTGTTCCAGGAACAGGTGCCTTAATTTGATATTCATTTTAGAGAAAAAATTAAACATGCAATCTATTGATGTCTAAGATCTTTGTTGATTTTGAAGATTAAATTGCACTTTTGATGAATAAATCTACCAAGTCTTATATAATGGGTGACAGATCTGTGCGTACACATATAAACTACATGTGCTTTATTTTTAAAGAAAATATATGTCTAAATAAACATCTAACTTCTAATTGTTTTTTATTTATTATTGTGATATTTGCAATATACTAAAATGTGTATCTTTAAATGTGGTTTTTTATTTTCGTATTGTTTACACGTATCAAAATGCCATGCACGATGCACTTCTCAAAGAGCTGTGATCGAGATTCCTCAACAATATAGTGGGTTTGTGACCCACTGTGATTCATTGGGATCTATACCAATATACGGCCATAAGATTCTGGAGAGTTCTCGTGTAGGTCTCGCAATGGCTCTACGGTGACCGGTAATGTGATCCGACAGCGGTTAAAACTGTTTTTCCACGGAGACTTGTGATATTAAGGACATCGCCGTATTGACCGTAGGAGGCACGAACACATAGGCTTTATAATCCAACATGCGACAATTGACCATAAATTGAGTTCTGTGAATTTTGATTTGTAATATATAGGTATCTTTGGTTAAAGGTTAAGAATTCCACTATATTCCGCATGTGCTGGAATTCTAGGAAGTTCTGTGCTTGCTTGCAATTGCAGGAATTCTTTCAAGGTAATTTAACGGAAAAAAGACAGATTCAACTGTGTCAAAGTATTCACGGTCTTTTTGTCTCATTAGACAGAGACGGCGCCAAATCCGAACATTTTTGCTGTCCGTCTGCAACACATTTAAATGCAATAACAAAGATCTTAGATGAGGAGAAATGAGATCTGTTGACGAGGGACAGGCAATGTAGATGAGGATTTGTGGTAATTAATCGCTGGTAATATATTGGTGGGGACCGAGAACCGTTGGCGGCCCACTTGGAGAGGGTATAGGCAGTCGGTCATAGAAATACCGTGCCAGACCATTAATCTAAAGTCTTCTACGATTACCATTCTACAAACAACGAAACAAGGCAATTCTGGAGGCCTGACATCCACGTTTTTTATGGACGGACACAGTCCAAAAGTTGAAAAGACAATGATAAGATCGAAAGTAGGGATGCGATGTTGATTTGTGCCATTAGTCTGTTTCCCTTGTGTGTTATAACTTTATACTGTGTAATTTAGTGTGATCTTTTACAGTAGATGTTGTTATTGATGAAACAATGATGAAGACAGAAGCAAACCCTTTCAACTGAGGCTTAAAAAGTAAGTATCTTTACTATTACTTTCTGGTTTCGCAGTTTTATTATTGGGTGGGAGATTGTAATAGGTAAATGTAACCTAAGATTTCGACCCCAAGGCCATGTGCGTTTTGTATCAACACTTTACACTAAACTTTGCCGACTTTGAAGGGTCACGCGCTCTGTTTGAAACATGTTACTCAGTGACCACCTATGGATCCTTGATGTACATAAAAGACTCAGAAGAGCAAATTTCCTATTAAACGATGATATATTTGTTTCCTGGTGACCATCATGAATATCCCTCGCCGGCTGGAGATTAGGGACCGGGAACACCAATGACAGGAGCGATTATATGAGAGAAACAAGAAGGATGGATTCCCGAGTCCGCAGGACAACAGATAGATTTACTCCGGCGCTGTGGTAGACATTTCCCGTCCACTAGTTCCGGCTGACCGCTAATTGGAGGCAGAATTACCGTCTCTAATTGAGAGGAATAAGAAGTCTTCAAAAACTCATAACCATGTTTCACACATGGTTACTTTCGATGCTGAAAGATTCTTTTTATAATATGATATAGCAAATGCAGAGATAGCGTAAGGCTTTTCTGGCTTTTATCTTTGCACTTTTACGAACCATCGCTTTTGCTTTGCATGAATTAATATAAAATGGACCAAAATTGAGAAATTTTGTAAACAGATTGTTTGCTTCGTGTATGCGAGACATGTCTCAGTCAGAGAGAGAGAGAGAGAGAGAGAGAGAGAGAGAGAGAGAGAGAGAGAGAATATCATCTTATGAATGATTCTGAGGAACAAAATACAGTTTTTGAATTTCAGATTTTTCTTGATACAGAAATCGACGAATTTTTATTGATGCAAAAATCGACGAAGTTGTAAGGTTTCGTTCAAAAGAACCGGATTATCCCGTGTATTAGAGTATTTGAAGAGTTTGTGGACCGAATAATTATCAGGAATGAATTCTAGCGCCTAGCAAAGGAATCGTTTACCGAAACTTATCCCTTTTCTTAATCATTATGTCTAGTGCCAGGCGATCGCTCTTAATCACTAAAACTTTCTCATGTAAAGGAGACTACTTTTTAAATAAAACGAAGAGATTTCATTTCAAGTAATAAACGGCAGGATCCTGAGCAAGCACCTTATCTTATTAAAAAGGAATTAAAAATTTGGCTCTTAACGAGATTTCTCTGAAATTAAAACTCAATCCCGGATGTTGCGTGGAAACTCTATCGATTTGGACCGCCAAATTCCCACACAAGCCTGCTATAATTAACAAAGTTAGCGAGCTTTGTTATGGGCGATCTTATAAAACCATTTTCTTCTTAAATCTAACACTACGGGGGCTTATCATAATCCGGTTGGATATTTTAATACTTTAATGGCGTGGGATGTCCCAGAGCAATCCTATCTGCAGCTTTACCGTATCTAGAGACGCTGGAATCGGATAACTGACCAAAGTCCGCCGTGAGCCTGACTATTTAAGGAGGTTAGGTGGTCAACAAATTAGCCATCGGATCTACCTCATCTATATTTTCCTATTTTTTAAATATCAAGTAAAGAAAACTTCCAAATATATAAGCTTTAAATTTTGAATAGTTTCCTATATATTTTTATACAGAGCTCTTTTTCATAAGGAAATCAAAGAAGTCTAAAAATGGCCACGGCCATCCAGCTCTCTGAACTACCTTTCAATTATGTGAACTAAGAACAACTAAAAGGCAACGCTACATGTTACATATGTTTGTCCATTTAAGAAATAAACAGCAAGTTAAAAAGTTCACCGGGATATGAACTTGGTTGGTCACGTGATCAAATCCTGTGAAGCCCGAGGGGCTTCTCAGAAGATTTGATCACTTACCAACCAAGTTCATATCCCGGTGAACTTTTTAACATTGCTGTTTATTACTTATTTTAACGTTTGAGAATATAACGGTGTTTTTACGTTTACAATAATGCAACCGTTCGAAGATAAGAGCGTGCGATAAGCATTGTGACGTCATGAAAAAGTCCACACAGAATTGAACGTTTTCGTTATTCTATAGGTTCATATAAGAAAGCATATTTGCAAATGTAAATATAATAGTTTTTAAATAATTCTAGATGTATCTATATAGTAGATGCAAATATACATATGATTTTTTTAACGTTTTACTTAATTATACACAAAACATGTATATATTGTATATCCAGTTTTAATCACAACACAGTGCCTTTAAATGATTATCTGTTATCTTCAGTGTACATTTCAACCTCAAAACAAATTGTATACATGTATTTTTGCAAGAGATTTTTTTTCTTTTATACAATGAGAAATCGTTTATTCGGAAGGTATCGTGCAAACACCTATTTCATATGATAATTTTCAAGTAAAATTCATGTGAAGAGCAAAATCACATAAGGTACATTTGTCTGTGCAATACGTATAGCTATAGCATAAGATGAAGACTTCTTGATAAACCTCAGGAAACAGAGCAGACATCCGCGTTGGTGGAGATGCTTGAGGAGAGAAACAAGAAGATAGCAACAATTCTAATGCGAGCATAGATCATGGTTCGGTGTCAGCTCACCGACTCTTCACAAATTATCGCTGCTCAAATGGCTTACAGATTGTACAATTTTATTTCAAATCAATGAATTTCATTCACAGAACGTAATTGATTTGGGGTTTTGTGTGGTAGGGTTGTTTATTAGTGGGATTTTCCCATCTCTTCAAGTTAACTACAAGCTTTATGACAGAACATATTTGAAGCGGTATGATAAAATATCGGATCCAAATTCACGGAGCGTAAAGGGCGGTGATGTCTTGTATCATACAATATACAAAGACTTCTAGCTGATAAATGCAATATACTGAAATATTTTTCTTATTTTTCATCTTATCCAAAATACCAATATCGCATAATATTGGTAAAAAGTGAAACAGAATTATTTGAATTGTAAGAATATGTCACATGATAAGCTACTTTTATCCTTAAAGCTGAGAGAAACACAGGCACCTGGCGTTATATATTTTTCTCATAATAAAAATATATACCCTCTTCCTAATAATATGTATTATTAGATAGAGGGTATATATTTATTAAAATGAGAAAATATATAACGGCAGATGCCTGTGGAGAGAAATTGTAAAACCTTGACCTTTTATCAAAATACATATTTGAAGACCAATGGTCGGGATCACTTGTCTTGTAACTAATTTTCTTATATATGTTGAATTAATTTGAATCTTTTTTCAGACATTTACAACTATGTCGATGATGCCAACAATCCTGTCGAACATTACAGAGTCGGTCACAAATGCCACAAATGCCACAAACACAGACATTTCTGCAGACTTAGAAGAAGCAGCAACATCTCTACAAGTAACCCGGATTATTGTGAAACATATTCTGATTCCTATCATAGCATCAGCAGGAATCATAGGAAATATTTTAAATATTATTGTATTGCGCAACCGGAAGATGCGCAGTTCCACAAACGTGTACCTCTCTGCTCTTGCTGTGTCTGACATGCTGTACCTGATTTTTACTTTCACTTTGTCTTTCGTTCATTGCAACCTGTCCGAGCAACCCAAATCCGCCTTTTATTTCATACCCCGTGCTCGGGTTCTCTCGGACTTGTTCGGAAACACCGCCGTGTGGCTCACTGTTGCATTCACCATTGAGAGATACATCGGTGTGTGCCACCCGATGCGGGGTAAGGTGTGGTGCACCGTGGGTAAAGCGAAGATACTCTCACTCCTTGTTTTTGGGATCTCCTTAGTGAACACATTCCCAGAATTCTTCGAAATGGAAATTATAGAATCTCATAGTAATAATACGACGACATTTTCCTGCGAGCAGACGTCTTTCGGGAAGTCTGAGTCGTACTCTATCGGATACTACTGGTGGTTTGTCACCTTCTTCACGTTTGTGCCGTTCGTCTTTCTTTTTGTATTCAACAGTGTGTTAATCAAATCTGTCTGGAAAGCCAACAAACGTAGAAACGAGTTGTCCAATTTCTCGGTAGTGGGAGAAAATTCCCGTCAGCAAAGTGAGCAACACAAGGTCACTACGATGCTTATAACAGTGGTGCTCATCTTCCTGCTCTGTCAGCTACCCTGGACTGTCTTACTGATGTACAGAACTTATCTAGACGCCAATAACCTGTATAGGTCTCAAATGACTTTCATCTTGATATCTGGAAATATATGTAACCTTTTAGTGATTATGAACGCATCAGGAAACTTTCTGCTTTACTCTTATTTTAGCAGTAGATTTCGCAGGACTTTCACTAAAGTGTTTTGTGGTTGGCGTAGAATTCGAAAGACTACTCGCGGCTCCAGCAGCAGAATGTGGCGATCTTCTAGGTACGCCAGTAGTACTACCACTACTACGTCATCATGTAGATCAAAACGAGACACATTGTCAGAGTCATGCAAACGGTTAAAATTTACGACCGAGTGATGTAAATGCATAACATGTTTAGAAAAAACATAACACCGTTAAAAATTTGTACATGTGTTAAAAATTACTCTGTAAATTATTGACACAGAAATCTTAGTGAATATTACAACATGTTTAAGTGACTTCATCTATTAATTGAGAGGGTCAAGAAAATATTTTATTGCCCAACACCATATTTAATTAGTTGTCTTTAGCTGTTCAATTAGTTTTGACCAATAGACAGCTTTAAATACGAGTAACAAAAGATATGCCCTACCCCAGTCTGTCCCAAGTTTCGTCACTTTTTGGCGATTTTTAATTAAAGAAAGATACTTGTCCAAAAAAATTGATAACAGGGAAAAATCAAAGATTTCTTCATTGACACCTTATCTGTTTTTTTTTACAGAGAAAATCGCATGAACAATAATTTTTTTTACAGGGATTTGTAATTGGAAATGTTGACATCTTTTCCACATTCGGGACACCTCGCACAATTTTTAACGTTATTATACGGGGTACTTTCATGTCGTTTGCAATGGAAAAATCCCCGTAGACAATTTTGTATTTTTAGTGTTTTGAAACCTGATAAGCCGGAGGAGCGTTTCAAACGGGAAATCTTGGAAAATCGAGATATTTACGAATATCAAGTAATTTAAGAAAATGTGCTGCATAAATATCTTGGGACAGATTTTATAAAACCAAAACTCCGCGTGCAAAATTGCCAAGAAAATCATATAAACATGTGAATATATTCTGATTTTTGATTTTGTGATTTTTTTCTAAACATGGTATGAAGTCACTGCTTAATTTTTCTATCTGAAACTAATTCAACACTTCCAAATTATATTTTTAAAAAGTTAATATATATATATATATATATATATATATATATATATATATATATATATATATATATATATATATATATATATATTTATATATAATATATATATACATTAGAAACCACTGGTCATTGTTTCATTAGCTACCCAATTTATACGAGTATTAACAGGGTTGGAGAGCTTTACGTTTTTGACGGTAGTCTTATTGTGACGTAGGCAACCTTTATATAATATAAAAAAAATTATCCAATCAGATGGCGCGTTACACGCAAAATTTAATTATTATTGATTAAGAGCAAGAGTCGATTGATATTATGCATTAAAAAAATGTAAATTCCAGACTTCAGCCGTCATCACCCTCAATTTCCGCAATGAACAGGCATACTGATGACGTTTTATCAATCCAGGAGCTACGACATCGAATCCAATAAAACACTGACCCTTCTCGCCTAAGACTCATTATAATCCATGCAGTTCGAATTCTAAGCTTTCCTGTGCGAGTATTGTTCTTTTCTATACGATAAAGAATAAAACGGCACACGCTTCAGGAGGGTGGATTGTCACAAATTGTTCACCAGATTTATAAAATTTTTGGCCATGAACTATCACCCCCATCATACGGCTATTCCGAACGCGGAGGACTCTGCAGAACGCGGAGCAGTGTTTAGTTCACACGGAAAAGCTAAGGTCTTTAATTTTCCTTCAGTCTTAATCATAAAGGGATGATTAAGCTTTTATATGGTACAAAATTCTAACGAATCGAGAAAGAAATCTTTCCGTTGTTGGTGTTTGAACATCAAAATCGTCGATAATTTTTGTAAACAAAAACTGTTAGTAACAAGTGTGATCGTTCAACGCCATTTCAACGCAATTTTAAAGAATACAAATCTGTCAAAATCATAAAATTACATTCTATCCAATTTTCAAGCCATTATCTCAACCTGAACAGGGTCGATAAAAATTGGATCGTTAGAACGCGGTTGTTGGTTCTGCTGAACTTGAGGAGTATATTGAAATGTAACTGACTGAACGCAGAGGAAAGTTTTGTAAGAAATAGAGGGAATCATACTCGGTAGATGTAAATATAACGTATTGAACAAGAAATCATGAATTCTTCAAAATCAATAAATTGTTATAAATGAACATACTATCACATGGTCTTTGATGATTAAAAAAATTGGAAACAAACAGTCAAATATGCTTGCAAAATATGAAGAGTTTACACTGTACGATTCAACTATTTATTATAAGTTTAAGTTGTCTTACATAGAATTGATATATTAAAAAATAACATAATCACTTGAAACCTGATGCTTTTTTAATGTTTGGAAATTATCAATGACAAAAACCATCTAGTTTCCTTCTTAATTAAGAAACTGAGCAACTCTTTTAGAAAACACTAGACTTTGACCCGTGCGTGCACGGGTTGACATTGCATATGATATCAGACATTTAATTACGAAATAGATACATCGACACACCGTATTGTTGACATTTACATAACCAAGCTTTAAGCTTACAATAATGCTATTAATTTCACTACACTCTGCTTAGTTAGATAATCTAACTGTATCTCGGAACAGGCCTTCACCCCAGTTAAAATGCCTCTCATATACCCGTGAAGTAGCACACAAAAAAAAATGCAGAATCGCTCCGAATCGATTTTGGAGAAAATTAATGAAGCTGCATTGAAAATAACAGTCAAATAGTTCATAACAAACCATTTTGAGACTGTAAATACCTTTCATCTTAAAATTTAATTCATATTAATGAAGAATTCAACACTTTTTCAGCAATGTTTTTTACTCGCTTCAAATTTACACACCATGTTGACATTGGGAACTCTCGGTATGCACTGCTCCCGTATTTTCTTTGATGAACAGAATATATAGCAATTTTTCAATGAAAATTTACACGTATTTCTATTATCATTCCTGAGTTTATCCATGCAAATGTGATATTGTGGAAACATAAATTAAAGAGCCTCCCGTGATTTAGCGTGAATGTAATGTGCATGCGCAAGATTGTAAAATCCAAAAAATCCAGATGATTTCCGGATTTTTTAAATGAATTTTCGTTGATTATTAATTAGCGAAGCTTGATTGAGAAAAAATAAAAACAAATTGGTAATCTTCAAGTACCAATAATGTTTAAAATACATAAAACAAAAGACAGTACTCTTCCGATGTCTCGGTATTAAAGCCCAAAAATTCGAGTCTATTATTTTAATATAGTAGTATAGATATATCCCACTTTTCCGCATGGAGTCTTTGCAACGGCCTCAAGATTTCTCAAAAGTATTGGTAACAGCGAAATCTTCAAATTCTCATACTCAAATCATACTGCAAAGAAAATTTAAGAATATCTTTAAATAAATGGCAATATAACACATCATTATACATGTTTATAATTCAAATCACTATTGAATATATCAAACTACCCCCCCCCCCACCACCAGTTTTGTCTGATTCTAATAAAGATATTACTTTTTGAATAGGTGATATCACTAATTCAATTGGAAAATTTACATGGCAGCGTGTCATTATTGCACGGTAACTGACATATTTAAGGAGGAAAATCTGAAAATTATTGTACTAGTTAACAATCGAATGTCAGGCAATGAGAATTTCAATATTCTAGAATTGAGTACTTTGAAATGAGTATCTACAGTTGTGGAGTGACAAACCTAGTAAAAGGTTGAATATTTCTCGAGTTGAAAATACACCTACTTCTTTAAATGCAGAATAAACAGCTTTAATTGCGGGATGTTTTTGATTATGCATCGCGATTGACGTGAAGTACATGGGCTCCATCTTTATCCGCCCCCTTACACACATTCGTATACATATATGAAGGGTATTAAATCGTGTTCAAAAATCCAGACCTGTAAACTTGTAAATTCAAATATGCAATCGTGTTGGTGTGTAAGTCTGAGTATGAATGTGTGTGATTCTGATCGTGTAACCTATAAAAACTCGGGCATAAACACTTTAAGATTTGACTCAGTTCCTCCGTATGATGCACATTTTGCAGCTTAATTGTTTTTGTTAGTTAATTTAACCTTTAACTTTGCACGTTTTTAATCCGTGATTTCTTCATTTGTATCCTTATCCTTGGATATAGCACAGTTGATATGTTACAAATTGACAGATGTAAAGTCTACAATTTTGTAGATTTTGACATGACCTTATATGGCTAATGCTCGCTGCGGGGAAAAGGCATGCCGTAATCGCCGGAATGGACATGATGAACTAAAATAAACATAAAATTCAGTTAAACTGTTGATAATATTTTCTTTGGATCAAAAAAATTATTTTTTGAAAAAGATATTGAGGCATGATTGAAACTGAACCAAACAAGAAGAGGTGTATGTTTGTAAAAATTGGTACCGCTGTGACGCTGTGCGCTAGTTTCTGTAATATAATTCCCATGGACACTGATACATGTATTATACGATAATGTTAATTTCAATAAAAAAGAAATGTCTTATATCTATTCTTATATCGGTAAAATAGTTTGACATGTAATATAAACTGAAAAATATAAAGTTGAATACGTACTCTTTTCTAGAAATGAGACGGATCAAGAAATTTCCTAGGGGGTGAATAAATTTTGGACGGCATGGGGTTTGCAGACCGCCGCGAGGCCCATACTAGTATACACTGTAGCTTCATTGCTTACCTAAATGCTAAGGATTTTGAGAATGAATTTTTATATTTCTCATTTATTTAGAATCAAACGGTAATTTTTCGCAGAAAAATGTATGTATCTATATATTATTTCAAATATCAAAATGACTTTGTTGTGCAAGTGTATGATTAATAATAAAACAATCTGAAACTGTTATAAATGAAGTTTTATGATCATTAATTAAAGTACAAAATGTTGTCAAAAATTGAAAGGTTTTGAAGAAATAAAAAAGGGATACTAATATATCTAAGTTTTTATAATTATATATTTTTTCTTTGAAAATCGAATTTCTGAAATTAAGGAACGGGTGCGTTAAACAGATTTGATCTACATGTATATGAACTGGTGGAGTTTTAATTATAAAATCTTATAAATATATACTTTATTGACAGTAATTTTACAAAACTAAGTAGCTGCTTTATGGTAATCAGTACATGTTCACAAATGGCTGTAAAGCTGTAAAGCTTTACTAAAAATTTCGATTAATCAGCTTCACTGAATGTCTGGATTGAATCGACATTCAGGACGCCATACTTATATCCCGTAATAATTGCTTGAAATCAAAATATTTTTGCCAATTAATTTTTACCTTCTTTTTCTATATATTACCGACGAAATGAAATATTTTGTTGTAATTTATATACATTTTAATTTCACGACATTTAACCTTATCTTTGGAATTTGGGGGTTTTTTCATATAAAGGGAAAGGGGGGGGGGTGCCGCTACTCATGTCTCATCTATAAATCAAAATCTTAAAACTACTGTTTTCAGGTAGTTTTTTTTTTATTATTTATAACTCAGTTTTTTTAATTAATCAGCACGCCGACCCGTGAATTTTTTCTTCTTCTGGGGTGGGGTGAGACTCTTGTCCAAACATTGTGGTAGCGATAAGGATGCTTTTGGTGATATTTTCTTTATTCAACCGAGCTTTAAGTATCATTAAACGATTAGTTACATGTAATCTTAGATAATAGAAATGCGTGTATACATTTAAACAGAGTATGATATGCAAAATTTTCCAGATCTAGTATATCTAATGCCGAAAGAATTCTTCACTCGCATCTTTTCTGGATTTTCTTGATATAATGGACACCGAGCACATTATTTATTGTTAAAAAATCGTACTTCCTAAAAATATGTTGTTATCCAGAGATAATATGATGATATGTAGTTTTTGTTTGTTTATTCTGTGCCTATTTAGTCAGCTCGCGGGCTGACTAATTAAGTTAGGATGAAACTTCAATTGCGCTTGCGTAAATTGGAATTCTGGGAAGGAATTATAGACAGTTCGGGTTAGAGAATTTCGAAGAAGTTATGAAACTGGTCAAACTGCGCATCGGAAGACTGTCAATGGGCAAAGTCTGCAGCCACAGTCCAGATTCCGCGTACTCTTAGTGAAATTGGAAAATAAATATATCGGTAGTGGTTTGCGCCGAGACCATGAAATTCATAGAGCTATGTTTGCAAAGTGACAATTTTAAGTATTAAATAGGTTTGCAGTCATACATTGCATGTACACCGCTACACGCTTATCTCCTCACCTACATGTACAGCCATAAAAATAAGGATGCAAACTAAATATGTACCCGCAAATAATTATTGTTCTGGAAACAAATATATTTATCTTGTATTTTAATAGATTGTGTATTCCGGCACTTTCGACCTAAAAATTAAAATTCCGCTGGCTGACTTTCTTAGCTTTTTAAAAGCTAACCTTGTCAACGATTACGGCAGGCCTTTTCCTGCAGCTATCTGTGACGTCACTGTTTCCATATATGGTCATGTCAAATTCGACAAACTTGTAGATTTTACATTTGTCGATTTGTAACATGTCAACTGTGCTTATTCAGAAAACAGGGATATAAATGCAGAGACTACCAGTGGAAAATGCGTATTATAGTGACAGGTTACATGTAAATAACACACAGCATTTTAAAGTTGCAAATTTGCATCTATAGGAAGAATTACATTGATGGTCTGCGGAGTCAGCTTTAAAATGTTTATGTCCGAGTTTTATAGATTACACATCAGAATTACACACACTCACATATCAAGACGATTGGATATTTGGATTTACAAGTTTACATGACTGGATTTTTGAACACGATTACCCTCCATATACATGCAGTGGTCGGGCCGGTAGTTCCACTCACAGGGGTAAATGTATAGTTCATCTGAAATTCAAATTGATGCTTTATTTTCTCTCATTAATATTAAAAAAAAATAATCCACAGAGGAAAATAGTTTATTATATAATGGATAAATAGAATTAAATAATTATGCTCTCACCAGGATTAAAGTGAAAATAAACATTCATGAGATCCTGATCCCCGTAAGTCATCTTTGATTTGTATGTTTTGTGGTATTTTAAGATGGATGTAAGCCAAGTAGAAGCTCTAATTCTTGTTAAATTCATGAGTATCACCCCAGAATTAACACCTGTTAGATTGATATAAAGAGCTATATAACTTCTGAAAAATGTGTTTAATTAATATATGTTATCAAATGTTTATTCTGTAAGTGCATTCCTTTTAATTTCAATAACAATTTGTACCTAACATTAACAGAAATTCAAAATCTCCTAACCAGATACCGCACCTAATTCTCCGTAACATGGATGTTTGGCAAATCTGTTATTCCAGGCTGTTTGTCGGACTTCGTTGTCCGGAGCCATTGCAACCAGCTGGGAACTGTTGAACCGGGGAAAATGGGACCAGATTTTCTCCAAGGGAGAAAGGACTAAGACGTCGGTGTCAACATAAAGTAAGTAATCCACACGTGTTAAAAGGGACTGGAAAGAGAAAGAACTAAGTAAGAAATGTTCTTACTTCATAAGTGGGAAATCATACCAGTATACAATGTATATAGTTACAGCAACGTGAACAAATATCTGTACTCGAATTTATATATATGTCAAAACTTAAGCTTCAATTAAACATTTAAATTCTATCTTTCAATCAAATATAGCTTTATCTCAATCTTTAAAATACAGCTTTTCACAAAACTTTTGAGTACTGAAAAATAAAATAAAAGATGTAATAAGAGCAAAAAAGCCACAACCAAGCCTTTTTAAAACTCTTTATAACAAACTCATTTAAACAATAAAAGCCTTTTTTCTGCGATACTAGCTACTGAAGCACCAAAAGAACTATTTTTGTTGTTGATATTTATATCTACCATTAAATCATTTAATCAATTATCCATAAAAAATGAGTAAAATTACGTTAATCATTATTTTTGTCGATTAAATGTAATGCAAATTTTCCATATATGTGAATGTTACCATGGTAACTACAGTCTACTTGGAAGTCTGAGGTCAGTCCGTGCAAGTCTGTAGAGTTTGTGCTCTCATTAGTTTAGATCGAAGTAAGCAGCAAAAGCAGAAAGAAAACAATAATAAACGATGTAAAAATTATTAATTATTAAAAGTTGACATTTTAAAAAGAGGATGCATCTATATAACGGTTTTTGACAATTAGAAGAATGCGTATTTTTTTTAAGCCGACAGCTTTGGATTGCGTAGATTTCTGTCTAATCATGCATGTATAAACTGCAATCAATTTCCGTAAGAAATAGAGGAAAAACATACTTAATGGATGTAAATATAATAGCGTAAGAACGCGAATGGGCATTAAATCACGCCCTTGGCTTCTAAAAGGATCAATAATGTTTTTGTACGGCGTTTTTAAAAAAACATTTTTTCAAAGGCGCATTTTTAAACGTCATTCCAAAAGGCATGCTAAGGCTTTTTTATATATATTATAATTCTTAGAGGTGAGATATGGTCTTTTTGGAAAAGGCTGGTAAAGGTTCAACAATTTTGGCGTAGAAATCTTTTTTAAAAAAATTATGAAGAAAATTGAGACCATATACCTTATGCATATAAAAGCTGTTGCAATAGTTGCCCTACTACGTACACGTATACGTTGTCTATGCACATATAGATTATTCCGAGTTCTAAATGACTATGACATCTTCACATGAAACAACCACAGCATATTAATAAACAAGTACCTACATACAAAATAATCACTGCATATTATGAAAAGGCAACTTATAATGAAAAAGCACCGCCTGAACATGAAAAACCCACAGACCATTTTATAGACACTAGTAACCAAACAAGATAGGACAGCTGAGGCGTTTCATAGGTTGACATAGTTGACAAGATGAGCGATGTGATCCATGGGTCTCATATAATTTTGCACTATAACGCTGTTTTGAAAATTATCATAAATTAATTTACCACGTGTCTTTATTTTGGTCGTATATGTAATGTCTTAGCTATTTGTTACTATTTATATATACAACCTGTAGAACAGTGTTCATAACAAGCACGAGTTTCACACATTCGAATAAGTGAAAGCCAAACTGGTTTCCGAAAAGGCTATTCTACCCTAGATCATGTATTAACTCTACAGTTTTTATCAGAAACCCTTATGAAACAGAAAAAGAAATTATTTTGTGCTTTTATTGATTTCAAGCAAGCATTTGACACTATATGGAGAAGTGGTTTATGGTACAAAATGTCAAAAAATGGTATCTCTGGAAAATGTTTTGTTTATATTAAAAATATGTATCAGGGTATTAAATCTCTTATTAGTATGGATGGTATCACATCTGATTTTATAAGCTGCAATGTTGGAGTTCGCCAGGGCGAAAATTTATCACCATTTTTGTTTTCATTATATATCAGCGATCTGGAAAATTTCTTATTAGATAAAAACATTGTTGGTCTTAAGAGTATTTCTGATGCTATAGAAAACGAATTATTTCTGTATATGAAGCTTTTTATCCTTTTTTATGCTGATGATACTGTAATTATGGCTGAGACTGCCGAAGATCTCCAAAATGCACTGAATGAATTTTATCTATATTGTAATCAATGGAAGTTACAAGTCAATACTGACAAAACAAAAATTTTGATTTTTTCAAAAGGCCCTTTGCCAAAACATGTGTTTTATTACAATAAGGTTGCAATAGAAAATGTCAAAGATTTTAAATACCTGGGTATTATTTTTTCAAGAGCAGGATCATTTGCTAAAGCTAAAAAACATCTGTGTGAACAGGCACAAAAAGCAATGTACAGTGTTATTAGAAAAATAAGACAATTCAATTTACCAGTCGATTGTCAATTTGACTTATTTGACAAAATTGTAATTCCAGTATTATTGTATGGGTGTGAAATCTGGGGTTACGAAAATATAGAAGTTATTGAACGTGTACATTTGAAATTCTTAAAATATGTTTTTAACTTAAAAAGTAGTACAGCATCCCTACATTTTGTATGCAAATCTTTATAATATAAATGAAAATGTTTTGCACTCAGACTTCTTTGGGTGACTTGGTTTAACATTACAAAAAAAATAGTACACTGGTTCACTAACAATAGTGAGTCCATGAGAGGGGCCTTGTTTATACTGAATCTCATTCATGGTGTCTTCACTTGTATCAACGTCTTGCTCACTAACACGGAAACTCTTTAACATGGCCTGTTTCTTGTAATTTAGTTTACGTAGTGTTCTACTCTTTTTGCCACATGGTTACATGGTTTACGGGGAAACAGGCCGTTTCCCTTTATATATAAATGTATATATCAGAATGATTTCCTACTGGTCGAAATTATTTACAAACCCTGAAAGCAAAATTGTATCTGTTTTATATAAGTTTTTGGTCTTGCAATATCAAATGGGAAATATGTCAAACTCCTGGATTGCATGTGTTAAAAATATTTTAGATATGTGTGAATTTTCAAATGTCTGGTCTGAACAAAATGCTGTAAATGTAAAGTGGTTATCTGCAATTGTAAAACAAAGGTTACAAGACCAATATATCCAAAAATGGTCTAGTGAAATTCATAACTCGTCAAAAGGGCAAATATACAAGATTTTAAAGAAAAATTTTAGTTATGAAAATTACATTAATTTATTGCCACATAAGCTCAGAAAGATTTTTATGAAATTTAGAACAGCAAACCACCATCTCCCAGTGGAGACTGGGAGATGGTCCAATATTCCTTTAAACCAAAGAGTGTGTAAACTGTGTAATACTGGTCAAATTGCTGACGAATTCCATTATATTCTTGAATGTAAAGAGTTGTTGACGTTTAGACATAAATATCTTGAGGATAAATACTGTTCAGCACCAAATACTATAAAGTTCTGTGAGCTTATGTCTTGTAATAATGTTACAAAACTGAAAAAAATATGTTATTTCATTAGCAAAATTTACAGTCTAATATAATAGTCTGTCTTCCACAATTCTACCTTTTCCTATTTTCATTGTATATATTATATATTTATGCTTATTTACTATTTATTTACTACCTATCTATTCACTTATAAAATGTACCTCTGACTTTTGAAATGTATAATTATACTGAATGACCTCATGTACCATTTCATGGTTTGAGTGAATAAACTGAATTGAAATTGAAGGCTTTTCTTTGCCGAATTTAATTATTCCCGCCCACCCCACCCAAGTTTCAAGTATACAAAACATCACAAAAGGATTGTTCATGAAAATCAAAGTTTTACTTGTGGTTGAATAATGAATGACTATTTTTCTTTATTACAGAAGAAAGTAAAGTAAAAGAATATGTATATGTATTTTGTACGTTGTAATAAATGCAGGCAGAACGGCGCTTCTTTCACTAAAACACGCGTTTGTTATTATTGTAAATAACGTTCGTTTCAGTGCAACGAATCAAAACATAGTTATAAGGCCATTGAAATTATTGCGCCTACTGAAATTGCCTTTAACCGCTTCACTACGTCTAATATCTTATTGTTCAGTAAGCTGAATGGGCTGTCGTCATTTTATCTGTATCAACTCACTGGAATAAACAGTTTCCACTCTTGGGTTGGTTCGGGATACTTTGTATTGTACAAACGATATTTGAATTTCTTTATGATACGACTTGGCCATGAATTGAGCTGAAAAATAATAAACATACTTCAATTGAAGTTAGTCATAACATGGTGTCACCGTCTCACGTCATGTCTGAAATACGCATTTATCTCTATCAAATATGTAAGGATCGTTCACATGTGCAGTGGTTGCAATAATGAAGTTGAACAGGACAAAGTTTTCAATTCATTTGACATCATTTCGGTTCTGGTTTTTACTACCTGTAATAAAAATAACAGACTGTCAGAGATTTTAAAATATTAAGATCAGTATTTTTAAAATCTGAACTTATGCGCATCCATAAAAAAAATATCCAGACTAGAATTAGTGAAATACTTATGTAAGAAGTTTATCTTTCACAAATTTCTTGACATTCAGCATGAGTTAAATACTAGAACTTATGAAATCTATGCACATCTTTAACCATCAGTGAACTATCTTAACATTTATACCTGATACTGTAAGGAAGAATGCAACTCTTCCTCTGCAAAGATGTGTATGACGAGGTGTAACTCGGTAAAGAGGACAGCCGACTTTATGAGGGTAATGGACTCGTTGCCACGGTCACCGCAAACAACCATGGAAAGATGGATACTGTCTTTCATAAATTCTTGCTCGCCTATTCAATTCCATTTAAGATTCAATTATGTTTGCGTGCGTTGTTGCAACGCACTTTGAAAACAATTTTCAAAGTGCATTAAGAGGGCTCGGTGGTCGTGGCCATTTTAAATTGTATTGCTCTCCTTTAAAAGGAGAGCTCTGTATAAGAATATAGGAAAATGACCAAATTAAAAATGTAAAATGTATGAACTATTTCTTTACTAAGTAATAGTTTATAGCCAAAGACATCATATCTAAATAATTAATGAAATCTGATGGCTAATTTGTTAACCACCCAGCCTCCAGTATCTGAGATCAAATCAACCTACTATGAAAAAAAATTCAAAGTGCCTTACATCCGGGACCAAGTCAATGCACTTTGCAATAATTTTCAAAAGTGCGTATTGAAGGTACACCAACTTTTTTGTTCATTATCGAGACACTTAACGCACTTTGAAAAATAAATCACAAATTCTGGATTTGATTTTAATTAATTGATAGTAGGATGATTTGTAAACACTAATTAATATGATTTACCGTCTATGAGAACGGGAGGGGGGCAACCAAAGATACAGTTCAATTACCAGTACATCATTTAAAACTCCCCCATCTCATCTGTCCTTCCCAAACATGATATTCAGCAAACTGGAGTTAACGTAAAAGAATAGAAAAGGGATAAGCTTTTCTGTGTATAAAGTACAGTGATATTGAAAAAACGAGCTGGTCAAACAATTGTTTCAAAATTAAAAAGGATGTTTAAAAATTTGTAAGTCTAAACAGTGATCCTCTTCTCAAATTCAAACCAAATTAATCACTTCAGTATAAAAAAGTAAAAGTATTTCGACACTGCACTTTTTTTCGGAGAGTGCGTTAATATCGACGATATCAACGTATTTTGATTAAAAAGTTTTCCAAAGTGCTTTGACTTGGTCCCAAAATGCACTTTGAAAAAAATCTTCAAAGTATATATACGTAATTTTTCAAAGTGCGTTGTAACGTTAATCGCGATGCATTGTATAATTTTAAAGTAGTTTTAGAATGCTAATGTTAATTTTTTCCGAATTAAAACAGTTAATGACTAATTTTAAAATTTGATTGATTGATTCATTATGATTATGTTTATGTTTGCAACACAAAAAAGGGATTCGACCCCTATGTTTTAAAAAAAAAAAAAAGATTATTGTTATAAAAAATTGAAGCCTGATTTATACTTATACAATTAACCATTCATTAATTTTATCAATTAAAAAAAACCAAGAATATCTTATAATAAAGAATTATTGCTTAGATATTCTAAACAGCTTTACAATGAGTTTGTTAGTAGCGTTATCGCTCCTCCCTTCCTTCAAACAAGAAACAATACTGATCTTAAATGGGTTTCAGTTCAGGTCTGCAAAAATATTACACTATTAGGACTGTCTTCTTGTTCATATAAAATTAAGCTTTGTTATTATTTGAGATTTAATTAACTAGTTGCAAAGTTAGATTAAGTTCTGTATCCCGTTAGATACCAATTGATGACTTATGTGATTACATTATTAACTTTAAGGTGTCTGTACGTCTTACTTTTCAAGTTCAGCCGGCTCTAGCCTTTCGTCTTTGGTCCGTTCTCTGGGTTTTTCTGTAAGTGTAACCCTCTGTATATTTTGGTCAGTCGTTCGTTGACGTGAGACACATAACAGGAACATGACTACCAGGAGAATGGCCGACAGCCCAAACTTAAAGTTCACTCGACGACGCATTCAGCATATCTTGGTAAGCTTCTGATAATGATGTCACGGTATTTAGATCTCTGATTTGTTACATCTAACTTCCTTACTTCGTCGCTTGTTGGAAAGTGTTTGTAAACGATTGCACGTGCCGTCATTTTTGTATACCGAAATTATGTAGATGAATTCCGAGAACTCGTCAACAACATGTAAAATACGCATCTGCAATTGTTAGTTATCTTTAAAAAGATCTATGTCACATACCATGCTAAATGAGGACCAGCATGATAAATAGTCGAAACAATTAGGCATGAAAAAAATAAAAGGTATCAAACGGTTTCAAAGCAGCTAAGAACATAATATAAATATAAATAACTTGGTATCATATGACTTTTTGAATCAACTAGTCAAAGTGTACTTTTAGTTTAAATTATGTTTTAGCCCAGCCAATTTATTTCGAGGTATTCTTATGTTTTATTAAACTTTCATGCTAAATACTGAAATCTGATTGGTTAAGGGGAGACAGGACACGTATCACGTGACTTTCATTGCAATGATACTTTGATGTGCTAACTCTATTATGACGTCATAATTGATTTGATTGTATGATGCTATGATGTCATTTATCCATTATGACGTCATACAGGATTTGATAGATCTTTTTCCCGTACTCAACGGCTCTAAAGTAGTCATTTTCACAACATGAGATGGGGGAAATTTAAAATTTTAATTTTAGAAATGTAAATGTATAAAATCATAAGCGGTTAATATAATCAGGTATATATTCTGATAATGATCCGTTCATGTTAATTGATAAATCTAAATAATGCATTACTTTTTTGATAGTTTAAAACTGAAATTGTCACAAAAGGTCATAATTCTAGAATAAGGGGTATGGGTGATTCCTATTGTAGTATCTCTCTTGAATGGCAAGAAAGTGGCCATGAAAAGTTTATAAGTAATAAAGCGCATGCTAAGGTTGATATATGAAATTTTGTTCAAAAATTCATTGACAGTTTTTTTTTGTGCCATCACATTTTGTTCAAATTTAGAATAAAAAACTTCAAAATTTGAAGCGCTGATTTGAGCAATATTTTGATAAAATTATGATATTGCTATGTAAAAAGGCCAATGTTGTAATTGATTTTGAAATTTGTTTCCATTCTTAAAATTAATGAATATAATTTGCAAATAAATTCCATCAAATAAAATAATTATTGCAGAAAATTGAAATTGTTAAAAAAATTCATAATAACAGACAAGGGGGATAATTCCTATCAAAATATCTCCCTTGCAAGGTAAGAAAGTAGTCATGAAAATAATGCATGTTGTAGTGGACATCTAAATCTAAACGTGCTAAGAAAAGCAAAAAAATTTATTGACAAATAATTTTACACTGCAACGTCCTGTTCCCCCTTAAGACGCAGTTGATAATCCGTTCTATTACCCTCAGCGTTAGCAACACACTTGGCAACGGATAACACAACGAATTGATACATGCGCGTAAATTATGCGCGTATACGGTTCGCCGTACAATTCACGTCATTTCTAAATAAAAGCAGTAAATTTTTCTCTAAAATTAAGACATTCGGTATAATAAAATAAATATTGCCTGTTTGGGAGGGTAACAGTTGAGTTTGACACCCCGAGAAAAACCATTGTCAACCGACGCGAAGCGGGGGTTGACAACGGTTTTCTCAGGGTGTCAATTTCAACTGTTACCCTCCCAAACAGGCAATATTTATTTAAAGGGACTTGGACACGATTTGAACTCAATTTTTTCAAAATTTATTTTTTCATTTTTAATGTCTAGAATGGTCAATATGGATGTTTTCAATGCTCTGTCAAAATTTGAAAGTCAAATATCGAGTTACAAGCGAGTTACAGAGGTTAACATTCTTTGTTTTGTAAACAAAGCTCGAGTCCTGTTATTGTTTACATATGTCTTGAATTGGTAAAAGTTTCAATATAATGTTGCATTTTGTTGTTGATAAACTTATTTATGAACACATTTAATAAGTTTATTTTGTTTCCACAAGTTATTTTGTCAAAGAAATGGTAATTTCTTTACTTTACATTATTTGTAAACAAATATAAGACTCGAGCTTTGTTTATATAACAACGACTTCTTTCCTCTGTTTCTCGCTTGTAACACGACTTCTAACATTCAAATTTTGGTAAATCATTCAAAATACACAAGTATACTATTTAATACATAAAAATCAAAAATAAAATTTTCATCTGAAATCGTGTCCAGGTCCCTTTAATGTATATTTGTTGATGTATTCTAGTCACTTTTATGTTACTAAATGACCGTTTCACATACTGATTATTTGTGTAATTATCATACATGTTACATGTAGTTAGCAAAAACCTAGCTAGAAATAGCCAGAATTTGGTTTTTCTATAATTGATAAAAATTTGTGGATATAAATAACCTTATAACATTGGAGTTTATGTTCATAAATAACCCAATAAAATAGTAAATGCACTCTTAATAATTTCAGACATTTAAACAAAAATTCTTAAAAAGAATAGTTAAAATGGTATGGGACACCTGCCGATATTAAAGGGGCATGGTCACGATTATGTCAATTTCTATTTTTAAATTTTTATTATTTACAATGCTTTAGAAATGCATTTCAAATGATCAAATGAAATTTGAGAGTCAGTCGTAGATTTATAAGAAAGATACTGAGCTCACAATTGTTCACAACAAGGCTCTTGTCCTGTTTTTGTTTATATAGGTTCAATATACCAGAAAAAAATCTTTTTCAAACTGATTTGTCTATCATCTTATTCATTTTAAGCATAAAGAAACAGTTCCTAACGTTTAACACATTCATTTTAGGTCTAAAACTGGAATTTTCACCATAAACAAAGCTTTTGTTTACATAGCGAAGAATTGTCAGCTCTGTAACTCGCTTATGACTGAACGAATGACACTCAAAGTTGGTTGCATGTTAAAAATGCCCTTAGGCTACAGAAGCACCGTAAACATTAAAATCGGAAAAATAATTTTTGACAAAAATCGTGACCATGCCCCTTTAATGTGGATAACAGTGCATTGTAATTAAAATATTTTCACCGGTTTAGAATTTTTAAATTTTACAATATTAGACCAAAATGTATGTCATAATTTTGTTTGGAAAGGTAAAAATTATAAAAGCCCCACCGGTATTCAAATTCAAGATTTACAGATTCATAGTTAACGCTCTCACCTGTTGCGCTACGCTGTTATCTGGGGGAAAAAAACAATTTATAAATTTTTAAATAAAATCATAAAAAAAGTTGCATCGCCATTCTTAAGACGTAGACTTTGATCGTGTGAATTTTTTCAACATGCAGACTCTTATAGCAGATGTTTCTAAGAAATACAATTTGAGCCGTAAAAATATCTTCAAATGCCAGTCAGACGTTAACCCACCGTCACTGACGCCGTGGCCAAATGTCAAAGCATGGTTTTGAAAAGGTAAAGTTTTTGTTTTTTTATTGTATTAAGCAAATTCAGTTGAAATTTGATTTCATGCGTATATAGATATTCCTCATAAAGATGAATGGGATGTATTAAACTTTGAAGATGTATAATAACTTTTAATTATTAACAAATTGTATACGTATAATTTGATAATATAACTATTCAGGATGCTAGATTCTTTAATAATTAAAATTGGATCAATCACTGTCTTTAAAAGGATTTTAATAACCATCGATCATTAAGAACATTTTTGTGTCGAAATTTTAACGCAATCATTGACCAAATTTCTGTTCAGAAAAATACATGTATAAGATGATAGTTATTTTTACATCGATTGCAATGTATTTTCTAAATTTTAATAGAAAACTCATTGATTATGTATTCACAGCAACGATGTACAAGTATTAACACAATTCGAGTTAAAGTACAAATAATATATATTGAATGTGAACCAAGGGTACATGTTCTAAGAAATTAGTCTTTTTCCAAGACATTTTCGGAAATAAAACGCAAATGTTATCGAAAACGATGTGGAGGGTTTAGCAACAACGTAATGACTGGACATTTTTGACGTCGCCCATTGCGCCGCCTGACAAAAGTTGTTGTTACTAATTATTCATTTTCTCAAGAAATAATTAAAGCACATATTTGATTTTTATTTAGCATTGTTTGTCAAAGGGTCAAGGAACAAAACATACATATGTAGAAGTCTCATGAAATTGCAGTGGACAGATTTAAAGTTGTGTTCTGTCTACGCTATTTTGGGACAACCCTCGTACATGTATATTTCTTTAAATTTGATTTCTTTGATTTCTTCAGATGATATTACAATGTATACAATTTAATTCTCCGAAACGATAGAAGAATTTTTGAAAACTTTTGGAAGAATTAAATGAATATTGCATAGAATTAGTGTTATTTTCGCGATTTATAAAGCGTAAACCGACCCAACTCAGTTTATATGAGTATAGATTTGGTAGCTATTGAATTCATTCCTTAAATCAATACCGGTATTTCAAAGTTAGACTTTCCTATTTAATATCTTTCTACATCTTTAAATTTATTAACATTTTAAGAAACCTGAAAGTTAAAGAGAAACCTAGAAAATTATGTGTATTGTCAACTACATGTAATTCAAATCAGTTTAAGATTTGACAAGACTGTGATATATACTCTTCAAAAACAAACTCATATGAGCTTGTTATATATTTCACCTTCCTGCGATTGCGGTTACAACTGATAAAGAAGCATAACCATATGTAGTGAGTAATGATAACTGTCTTTATTCATCAGAAAACAGCATCTGAACAAGATCGTCGTTGGCGCATTGTCCTTCTTCCAGTCTTTGTTTCTACCCAAACAAAAAATTATAAAAAAAAAATTTGTTAACATAATATTTTGTTTATTTGATGATTTCAGGATAAATGTTAAATATCTCTTTGTTAATTTGCGTCAAAATGTTAATTACCTGGCCAACCTTCAGTAATGTAGGAACACATTTTAATTCTAATCCGGGTTCTTTCCTAAAAGCGTTTGATTGGTCCTTCCAGCTTAAAAAGAAAGTATGTAAAAAGAAACTAATTAATACACCATTGCATGACACGAAGTTCTGTTAGATATATATGGGCTTTAATTGATTCCCAAAGAATTGAGTAGGGCCTAATGTAAATTGTTTTCCCAAGACTATTTATAGCTATAGTGAATTGTGCTCCTTTTTCATGGTCTATAAAAAGAAATGAATCATGTTAATATAAAGAAATATGAAAGCACTTACAAAGTTCTATCTCCCACTCCGCAATGGATGAACACCGAGTCCTCTTCGGCGTGCTTTAAATTTCTCATTACAACTGGGTCAGCTGAAACAGAAGTTGATATTTCGGAATCAGGCAGTCGACTCGTACTATGTTAAATATTAGTTTCCGTGTATAATTTCCTGTTGTTATTATGATTATTAAAAAAAAACGACCGATGCCATGACATTCTCATTCACAGTTCTTTCCAAAAATTGGTGAGATCAATAATTGTTTGTCATCTTGGAGAGTACACAATTATATAGGCCTGTTTCAGTCCGGACTTACCAGTAACACAGTCGGGACACCAGCTTTTCCCATTAGCGTCGGTGGAACCAGAAAACAAGGCAAATATAGTTTTTCCTTTATTTTCATCCACAGCAGTTTTGTAAGCTTCCAATCCCTGTACGTGAATTTCTTTTACCATAATGCGTAGTCTAATAAAACACAAGAGTTCGAGAAAGAGAAAGTAGGCGTGTGTTGCTCTAAAACATGAAGTCGACACAGTAGAAGCTATTTTCCCGGAAAGATAACATGCCTGTGGGAGGGGCTCGGTTGTCAGATAGTGGAGTTATTATTTATTCCCGAAGAAAATGATGATTGAAATTGGTAATCTTATATCTATTTCTGTGTATTGCAATAAAAACATTTACTGAAAACCCATGTTTCAATAATGTTTTAAAAAGTGTATTCAATGTACATTAAAAATAGTGAATGTTTTTATTGCAATGCACATTACCAATTTTAATAATTTGTTTGTTATTCGGGAACAATAACTCCACTATCTGACAACCGAGCCCTGTGGTGCATCCAGCAAGGCATAAGACTTTGTTTACGTGGAAGTTACACATGTGCTTGATCTTTTCACCCCCGCCGGAAACAACACGCATCAAAAATTAAAATGACCTCGCATTAATTTATTACAAAACTAGAATAGTCAGACATCTTACATATTGTTTTTCGTCTATAAAAAATCAGCCCCTGTCTCGGGCGGAAATGCCCCAAATTCAAAGGGGAATTCGGGAATTATTTTGCCTCAGCCATGTTTTGACGTGACTAGCGCTGTAGCGACACCTGCAGACGGCTGTGAGAAATAAAATATGTACCAGTAATACTGATATAACATTAATGATATGGCATTGTAATAGAATACACGTTAAACAATTGCATCTAACTGAATGCTTTATAGATTTGTAGTATTATTAATTTATACCTCTGGCTCATTCGCATTTGTTTCGTGGATTCATCAAGGTATAGTGGGCACGCAACGTTGTTTCAACGTTGAGAAATGGTTGAAATCAAGTTGCAACGTTGATCAACCATTATTCAACGTTGATTCAACGTTGAAGACCCAACCTATTTTCAACGTTGAAGACATCAACCACTTTTCTACGTTGAAACAACGTATTAATAAATGAAACTGAACACATAGTATATTTACGAAAAATGCACCCGGGCCCCTAAATAACTATCTGTTAAAAGTATCAAGCTAGATTAAAGGCATAATGGATTATGAATTAATATGAATCAATAGAGAGTAACTGCAACAACGGCGAAATACTTCACGATCTACTATTCTTCTTCTGACCATTATCCATGAGTGAATGTGGGTATTCTTCCCATGCAGCAAACAAAAAAGAATAAAAAAATCTTTGTCAAAACTTAAAAAGGTTAAATAAAGTTAACATATATCTTTTGTTACAATATAAACGAAAACCGGACTGGTTCATCGTGAATTGATTGTTTTTGTAGGTGCTTGCTGTCCCGCCATGGCCGAGTCGGTGACGGAGGAGGCCAATAAGCCCGGGTTCGGGATGCGGCTGGCAATATCATCCATCGCTCGGCGCTTCCCCTCGGCCCGCAATGTCAGCACGCACTGGCTGGACCAGCGACTTCACGGGGGACAGAGGTCTCAAAGTCCCTCCCCGCCCGTCAAAATCCTGGTCAGAAATTTATGAAAACTAATAAAAGAATTAAGTAATGAAAATCTCGACATAGCATTTTAATTTATAATAGAGTAAAACTCGGTTACAGCAAAATCACTTATAACGAATTCATGCTTATAACAAAGTTAACGTTTTATTCTCTAACGTCAAAACTTATAGTCCATGGCGCCTTGCTTTAACTGTTTTGATGTACATGTTGACTAAACAAGTGTACCATTTTTAAAGAAAGTGTTGCAAAACATCGGGAATATTCCCTAACGTGAAATGGACCTTTAAAGAAGATTCATATCTAAATATAGACACATTACGTAGACGACTATATTTACACAGCGGGTATGTTCCGTATGTAGGCAAAATACAGTGATACACAAACATTTTACGCGCATTTCTATCGAACACGGCAACCACCAAATACAGTTAGGAAGATGACCATATATTCTGTATTTTGATTAGTAAGCCCGCGGGCTGACTAATTAAGTTAGGATGAAACTTCAATTGCGCTTGCGTAAATTGGAATTCTGGGAAGGAATTAGACAATTTCGAAGAAGTTATGAAACTGGTCAGTTTCATAAAAGTAAATAGTAAATATTAAATATTAATAGTGGCTTGCGACCAGACCATAAAAACCAGAGAGATATGTCTGCAAAGTTACAACTTTAAGTATTAAGTAGGTGTGCAGTCATACATTGCATGTACACCGCTACACGCTTATCAAGTTTATTACGGGGACTTTACACAGTAATTGATTTTGAAAAAAAAATTAAGCACGCATGCAAAATATTACATTAACAATGTAACAACTTAAATTTTCTATATACATTACCTTTTCATGCGATTAAAAGAAATATATATAAAAAAAATTCCAACTGTTCGGGATTCGAACCCAATCAAAAAAGTCCGACACGGTTACTCACTATCCTAACTGCGTTACCACTCGACTACTGTAAACATGACTTTCAGAGGGGGAATTTAACAGAGCGTTCTTAGATTTCAAAGGTATTAAGGATTTTACCCAAAAGTTAGATTTTTAAAAAATATGCCTCTATGAAACAAAAATCGGAAATGGCAGTTTTCAAGAAATTGTCTTACTCTAAACGTTAAGATTAAATTAATTTTGTTTCAAGGAGGCAGTAGTTTTTCACAAAAATGAGGATTACCCTTCTATAAAGCGTGAAATCTGCCACATTTGCCTGTGTAACCATTTTCAATTTTATATAATGTTCTTATAAAAGTTAATATAAACTTTCCAGATAAAATTCTACACTGCTTTATATACAACGTTGCCAGCAAAAAAAGAATTACACCAAATTCTGTAACTTTAAATTTTCCACTTTATCTGCAACACCTTTAGGGAAAATTAGCATAGGAACTGCAACACCTTCTTTCCAGTTCGATTAGAGCTGCTTCAGATATACTAGCTGATAGTGATTAATCATACCAACTGTAGATATACTAGCTGATAGTGATTAATCATACCAACTGAATCAAAAAACAACAAAATGGCTTTTATTTAAGCCAATCGGAAAGAGATTAAAAACAAACTGTCTGATATTTCTACTTAATTTTGTCCAGAAAACTGTATTTTTCTATAAAATCGACAATGATCGAAGAGTCGGTATTTGAAACTTTGATTTTCACTGCATAGCGAGTTGTTTAGTAACAATATTTACATTTCGGATACCCACACCAAACATATTACTATATAGATGAACCCCAATACTCTTTTGTTATTATCAATTAAAATATTATGATTAAACACAGGACTGCAGGGCAGAAGATGAATTTAACATCAGCCACATAGAGGGCGCTGTACGGATCAACTATGAATCCTCTCCGGAGGAATTACTTAAACTAGCTGAAATTGACATATCCAGGAAAGGTACTTAATGTTTAATAGATATTGTCTAGTGTCCTATCAACTGTCTTATACTTTATATCCATTTTTCATTTCTTTGTGTGACATTTCTCATTATCGATTTGTAGTTGTACTAAAGTACTGAGTATGTTGTTGTTGTATTTGATGATGATGATGATGATGATGATGATGATGATGATGATGATGATGATGTATTTAATAGATCCCATGGATGTCGTGTGTTACTGTTCAGTTGGGTATCGGTCATCTTTAGTCGCTGAGAAATTACAGGACTACGTCAAAAAATCAAAAGGTACAGGGACCAAAACACCGGTATCTCTTAGATATCAAGGTCTGGGACCACCGGTATCTCTTAGATATCAAGGTCAGATATCAGTGAGAAAATTAGGAATAACTAGTATTAACTGTTTGGTCTTTTTTTCAGATGCAGCAAGTACCAACGTATCTGTGTATAACCTGGAGGGAAGCTTGTTTAAATGGGCCAATGAGAACAGACATATGATCAACAGTCAAGGAGAAACAACCAAGTTCGCTCACCCCTACAACACGGTGTTTGGAAAGCTACTGAATTCTGAATTACGCAAATCTTAGAAGAGAGCGCTACTTACCACCCAAGATCTTAGAATTGAGCTTTATTTATCACCTACGATCTCAGAACAGAGATCTACTTATCACCAAAGTCAAACCAAACAGAACTGAAGCACTGCGTCTGCACATATTTTGAATGAAACTATCATTTATCATCATACATGTGTGTTATTTTGTTAACGCGTACTTTACATATCTTTTTTTAAAATAATATATCGATACAAATGAAATTAGACGGGTTTTTGTATATTATGGTATTATATTTGTTATATACATAGACATTAAAATTTATACGTGAATGAAAATAGGTCATGAATCTCTATTATCTTTCCAAACAAGGTGCATGCAAACATTGTGAAACGTAGTGAATAAAAATAAACAAACTTTTAGAATGGTTTGTTCCCTATTAGCACACATAGGAAATCGGGTATAGTGATAATGTTTGCAAAAAGGAAATTAGTCCAGGTAAGTTAATTATTCAGTTGCTATAGTATATTGCGCACATTTTCAAGTTCATCAAAATATACAAGTACATGTATGTGTTGCATGGAATACAGAATCAAATATCCATCAAAAGCTATTTTAGAGAGACGGTAAAGAAAAAGCAGACGTTTTTTTACAAACACAAGTTTGTACAATTATAAAGTTTAATTTTATACTAGGTGATTTTATAGAAAACTATTGCTATCTACACCTAACTAACAGATACTTATAGAAAACTATTGCTATCTACACCTAGCTAACAGATACTTAGCAAGAAGGGATGGAGGTCCTCTGGACAAAGACCACAAGGTTCGGCAATAAGTGAGATATCAAATTCTTCAGTTACTGCGTCCATCAGACGTCTCGGGGAGCGACTGTTCCTTCTAAAGCAGACTGGCTGCTGAGATGCGCTGAAAATGTTTGTAAAACATTCGCCACGATTAAACGAAAATACGGAAGGTATGGTTCAAAGACTCCAAAGTTTGACAATAAATTTGCAGAAGTCTATTTCGTAAAACTTTCCAAATTGCAAATACATGGGAGTCTTCCAGCATTCACGGTATAAAGCTGGGAGAAGTCAGGATCCAGAGGCTTAAGTCGATGTAAAAGTTGATGACAGCTGCTTCGACAGTTTTTCTCTAAAGATTCTTAGGGGGAAAGTAACCGATTCTGAGGTAGAGCAAGATATTTTGAATGAGATTGTACTAGAAGATAAATTTAATAACATCGTGACATCAGTAATTGTAACGAAGGCGCTACATGTGTATTATTTTGTACCAGTTTACATGTAATTATCAGTTCAGTACTGACGTATTTTACTATTTGTATAAAGATCAACAGTCTGTGTTGTTGTAAGACATTGGTACGGAGTATAAGACAGAGTAGATTGTATGGTTTGGCATACTTGTTAGCGTGGCTTCACAACATCAAGGAGTCCTGTAATGTCTATGTGCTAGTACATGTACTTGGGATTTCATCGTCAGAAGTGAGGTCAGTATCCAAATTAAGGGTTTGTTGAAGCAATTAATAGTGGGCACACGATCTAGCAACGCACTTTGAAAAAAAAATACGCACTTTGAAATTTTTTTAAAAAGTGTGTTAAATTTGGGACCAAGCTAACGCACTTTAAAAAAACAATTCAAAGTGCGTTATGAAAGTACATTAGTATTGTTTATTATCGAGACACTTAATGCACTTTGAAAAAATATTTATAAAACAAAATCTGGGATTTGATTTTCAATTAGTTGCTATAGTACTTATGAATATGGTTTACCGTCTATGAGAGTGGGGAGGTAACAACCAAAGATGCAGTTCAATTACATGATACTCTGTCCCGAATTTTTGCTTCCACCACTTTTAGCTTGATATTTCGATAATCATAAATACCTTTGTGCTCAAACTAAGTTCTTCCACTAATATGAAAAATGTCCAGATTATCTGTTTCCCCCTCTTCATCAGCATTGCATCAGCCATGAAATAGCCCGGATGACAACGTGAAAAATTGTGCGAGGTATTCCGAGTGAGTTCCGAATGGCGAATCGATGTTAACATTTCCCATTATAAATCTCCGTAAGAAATTTGTTTTCGTTCCCGTTAACTTTTATAAGTGAAAATTGATAATGTATCAACGAAAATATTTTGGATATTTTCCTTTTGATAATGTGTCAACGAAGACATGTTGAATATTTTCCTTTTTATCCATTTCAACACTATTTCTTTCACATGTGAGTGTATTTTAATTAAAATTAATAATTAAAAAAAAATATGATGGAAGCAATAGCTTGGGACAGACTTTCCGGTACATCATTCAATTGATTACAGGAGAAAGGTCACCACACCGCATCTGTTCTTCCCAAAAATATATTCAGCAAACTAACGTAAAAAAACAGGAGAAGGGGATAAGCTTTGCTGTAAATAAGGTACAGTGATACTGGAAAACCGAGCTGGTTAGACAATAGTTTCTCCAATGTTGTGTTTAAAAAACATAAACCCTCTGCACAATTTTAAGCCAAATAAATCACGTCACTATAAAAATGAGAGAGTGACATTGTACAAACATTTAAATTTTATCAACTAAAAATAAGCAGAACAAAAAAAATTCTTGCACTAATTGTGTTTGATTTACGTAATCTAACCTAATTTTTTTTCTCATCGTGTTTGTTCATAAGCACATGAACTTTAAGCCATTTGAAATATGTTATACCTCGATCGTTTCCGGTTCTGGCATTGTCCAATGCTTTGTAGCAAATTAAAGATCCTTTAAAGGAGAAAATTTGCGACATGTATTAACAAGGTAAAAAGATAAAAGAAAAACGGAAAGTTTCTGAACGATGCAGTTTATGTCCTATTTGGATAATACAAATCTCACGAGTAAATTGTTAGTTAACAAAAGATTTCAGAAGTACTTGGGGGACAAAATGCTAGGGATTATCTTCTGAAGAGCGAGTCCATGACTATACATATTATATTCAGTGATAACAACGATATTGAATATCGGCAAGGTGTTAATGAAGAAAAGCAACTTAACCCCCCCCCCCTCCTCTCCTGCCACGAAGTAACACAAACCACAGGCACTTGAACAACATATAGAATAATACATAACATTTTTTAAGGCCTAATCAAGAATGAATTTTGAACCTAATTTTAGAAGAAAAATAATCGTCGACCTGGTTGTGTAATAAGGAATGTACTTGTACATTTTCACTAGCTGTAACTTGGATAGCTCTAGTTTATCAAATCCTCGACCGTCGAAAAGTTGTTCCCCGAAGGTTTGTCCGAGGAGAATCCCATAGTTTCTGTAAGGCACTCACCGACAGCCAGTGAAGGGCCTACAGTGAATACTAGTATAAGCGCTTTCTATAATTACAATATATTGATGTGTATATTTTTTTTTTCAATATTTTCCACGGTAGATTTTATTTTTTAATGGAATTATTTTAAAGTAACGTTCACGATGTAATATACATGTATGATATCGGCACCATTAATTCATACCAGGGACTTAGGAAGCATTAGGAAGTAACTGTACATGCGAAAAGCTATCATTTATATATAATCAACACACGATTTTACTTTGCAACATCAATCATCAAAGTTATACGATTAATAAATTTGTCGTCACGATTTGAATGAATATACCTGTAATTTGAGGGTTAATTAGCTCATTTTATACATGTAACTTGAGGGTTACATGTAACTAGCCGCTCATTTTACACATGTAATTTGAGGGGTATATAGTATATAGCTCATTTTATTTACATTTGATTTGAGGGTTTTAAGTAGCTAATTTTATCAGTTTAAAGAGACTTAGACACGATTTGAGATAAAAACTTTATTTTTGATTTTTATGTATAAAATGGATTCCTTGTGTATTTTGAATGATTTACCAAAATTTGAATGTTAGAAGTCAAGTTACAAGTAAGATACAGGGAAAAGAAGTTGTTGTTATGTAAACAAAGCTCGAGTCTTATAGGTGTTTACAAATAATGTAAAGTAAAGAAATTACCATTTCTTTGACAAAATAACTTGTGGCAAACAAGATAAACTGATTCAGTATGTTCATAAATAATTTTATAAACAACAAAAAGCAGCATTAGATTGAATTTGATACCAATACAACACATATGTAATCAATCATGGGACTCGAGCTCTGTTTACAAAACAAAGAATTCTAACGTCTGTAACTCTAATGTAACTCGATATTTGACTTCCAAATTTTAACAAAGCATTAGATACATCCATATTGACCATTCTAGACATTAAAAATGAAAACATAAATTTGAGCTCAAATCGTGTCCAAGTCCCTTTAAAACACGGATGTTAGTTTTTCTACAGATGATATAAGATCACGTAAGATATCAATTTTATCTTCTTATTTATAGTATAGGAAACAAAATTATACTTCCCTGTTGTTGAATCAGCCAAATGTACACATGCATAAACTGAGTTATGATCACATTTTACAAATCAGCTCTCATCTGTATAAGAATATAGAATTTCATTTCTTAATATTTCATATCTGATTTCTGGGGTTTTTATACAAGGCAGTAGCAATATGTTTCACAGTGTATAACCGTTATATAATTCTAAATATCATCGGGATCGGCGTGTTACTATGTAATTGTACACCATTGCGCACCATACTTCAAGAAAATGGCTGCTTTGCGAAATGAAAAAACAACTGGGTTACCGTTATGTGACGCTTTTGCTAGATAGAAACAACGAACGACAATGTTAGGATGTGGTTATACTTGAATTAAAATGTACGTATACAACATTTTTTTGGATGAGTAAAAAAAAACTAATTCAATTTTGGTAAACACTGGTAAATATTTATAAACACATTGTATCAACATTGATCATTAAAGCATACGGGCTATATCTAATGACACTGGCACTATGATATCATTCCAATTAACATTGAACTGATTGTCTCAAATTCTCTGCAGAGGAACTGATTAATTATTATATACATATATACTGTACGTTGTTATTTAGGGAAGTGTATCATGATATTTTCACTACTACAATACATTTAAATTGAAGCTTCGGTGCTAACAATTGCACAATGATGCAAACAGCTACCTTCTTTGTCTTGGTGTTACTGAGTAAAAATCAAATAAAAACAAGGAAGCTTAAGATGTTTGTGTGTTTTAGATTCAATATGATTGCACATCTTAAAATAGCATCAATTTATTCACAGGCACCTGAATTTTTATCAGTCAGCCAAGGGTTTTCAGTTCACTCCGCTCCCCATAAACCCTTGTTAGATCTCATTACAGAAACTTGGTGATGTGGTGGCGCTATCTAGTGAGCGACTTGAGTTGCATCCCTTGCATATTTACATTTTGATTGAATGAAAAAATGGGTTAAAATTTAATTTCATTTGTAACAAGCATTTTGATTGGCTAAACACACAGAAAAAAATTAATTTATTTTGTATAACCTGGTTACCTATGTAGCCACGCCCCCTTGACAACCCCATATTCATGCGCATGTTACAGTTTTTATGTAAATTCAAATTTTATGCAAATATAAATAATTTTTATCTTTAGTAATTGCTTCTTTTTTTATCTTTTTATTAGATTATAAGGAATGTTTTTAATTTTTAATCTGGGCAAAAATTTAAAAACATTCCTTAAAGCAATATGAGCTGTATTTTTTAGAATTTCATTTTGCTGCAAAAACCTGCTAGTATGATAAGGCTGCATGTAACTTTAACTTTTATGATAAATAAGATTTGAATAAATCATTAATTTTTGTCAGAAGAAAGATTTCTCTTCTAAGAAATATATGTCAGATCAATTTTTGTACAGGACGACAACAATTCAATTTTGCTCCAATTAAGGGTTCTAAACAGCTTTCCCCACAAAAATAACAGAAATCTAAAATCCATGATATTTTTTGTTATTTTAGTAGAAAATAACATTTTCGTAAAAAAAAAATTCAACATGAAAATTGCAGCTCATATTGCTTTAAATATACACACATGTTGACTAGCGAGTATCAGCACATTATTACATGTAACAATGTAATTAAATAGCATCAATGAAGATAAAATGTAAATGGTGTGACCATTGGGCCGAGCGCAGATTTTTATGGTTTGAAACGCAGACAGTAGGATCCGCCTGCATGCCTACTCAAATCATAAGCCAAAGTTAAACTAAACGCCGCATGCTCAGTCTACATTATGACGTCATGTTTCATATGTAAAAATGCGTAAAAGTTATGTCTTGGTAAATAGCCGAAGAAAAGTACATAATTCCGAGAATTTTTATTTCTTCTTTCAATGTTTATCCATTTAATAAGTTGATAAATTTTCTATTCATACTTTATTCAGTGTCTAAAAGATTGATTCCTTGGTGTTAATGTTTTTATTTTCCATTTAATAATTTGATAAGACATACATGAAACTAGTCTTATCTCTGTTGAAACTTATCTGGTTTGCTTAGTCAATTATTTTCATTAAAATTACTTTCCATTGAAAACTTAGAAAGTTTTTTATAGAGCTAATGGACAATAAACAGAGAAAAGCGCCACTCATTTAATAAATGAGTTCACTTTTTCGAACAAAATGGCGCCAATATGGTGGCGCCCATAGCTTGAAGAAAATTATTCAGCCCGTAGTACCCCTGATTCAACTTCTATTTTTCACTAATTCTCTTATATATACGTGTTACCATTAAGCCTCGCTTCACAAAGCAGGCTTTGCCCGCCTCTCGCTGCGCTCAGTATAACCTAGAGAAAGCAAGAAATTTTTTAACTATAGTGTGTGTAGGGACCTGTACCGGGAGTGAAAAAGTTGCTGATGTATGGAAGCTTTCATGCCATTAAACTAGGTATCGTTGTTGTGAATATTGTAGACAAAAGAAAGTATATAGAATGACCTTTAAAAGCTATACCCATAAGCTGGGACGTATATACTGACGGGATACTGGTAAGCAATTTCTACATTTGTCATGTTTACTTTCCATACTATCACGCGATCCTTGACAAGTTTGTAAAACTCTGTTCAATCCCAGTAATATATATCGTTTTTTAAAGCGATCTGGTTAGACCATCATTGGGGAGGCACTGTACTCGAGCACTTGTGTCTCAATTTGTTAAAAGCACCGAATGTTTTACCAAAGATCAAGCGCATGTTTCTTTTAAAGTTTATTTACAAGTGCCTGTTGTAAACGCTGCGAATGGATCAGCTACTTGTGGCTGCAGCCAATCATAAAATGGAGTTTGTCACCTAGTTTTCATATTAATGAGATCTGCCACTGAAGGGTTTATGTGGAGCGAAGTGGACCAAAAACCCTTGTCTAGCAAAGATGCTCAATATAAAGCCAAATATCGAAAAATTCTACCCCCTCTATATTTATGTATGGAGGGGGTAGAATTTTTTGATATTTTGCTTTACATAGGGAGTAGAATGTTTTGATATGTGGCTTATTGAGCGACTGATTGATAAAAAATTAGGTTCCTGTGATTTATTCTTTTAGTAACCAAATTACATTTGTTTGACAGGGCTGCCCTGATAATCCATAAGATTAAACACAATTGGTATTTTGATTTTGTGCTTTCAGTTTGTCTTTCTGACCCTTTTGTTTCAAAAATTTACTTTTAAAACTAATTAACTTTTTGAATTTTGATGTTCAGAACAGTTTAAATCAAGTTGTCAGATAGCTTGGTTGGGCACCTAACTAGGGATTCAATAGCGGGGCTTGAATCAGCAACCTTTTAATTACCGGTCAACACCTGTGACACCTGAGTCATATGCTACAATCTGTACTTACCTGGTACATTATATTGGACTGTTAAGTTTAGATCTTTGTAAAAATTAAGGTTGAGAGAGTTTTTACTTGTGCAGCGGTCTTGAGGAAGCATATGGTCTCTTAGTTCACAGGCACTGACATTATATATTTTTCACATAATAAAAAAATATTATTAGATATAGGGTATTTATTTTTCTTATGAGAAATATATATAATAACGTCAGGTGCCTGTGTCTTAGACTCTTAGTTGCATGTAATTCTGCGAAATGACAAATCTTAATTATTACCGGTATGTACCTATACAAATATTAAAACAACGAAACATAGAACAAAAACAAATCAAAGTAGTAGAGTCACTTTTTTTTATGAATTAGATTGTATTATGTACATTTGCATATTCATGACGTCATAACTGAAAGTGGAATGTCATGTAAATTTGATCAAAAAGCATTGTAAACAAATTCAAAATACAATTTAATTCAATTTATTGACAAAAACTACGTGGCTACAAGAAATACTAGAAATTTAAGAACTCTAATATTAAGGTCGGTCGCGGGTTTAAAATTTTGCGCCTTTTGCGAAGGGTATTGCGCATTAATGTAGTAAAACGCAAATGCAAAGTAAAATATTCAAATATACAGGTTATCATGTATCGTTTTTATTTTTAAAAAATACTTATCATAAAAATTATTTTTAGTAAAATGAATCGTTAGAATAATGTTCAGAAGTATTTTAATCATTTCGCCACTTCTAAAAAATCGACGCTATCCATGTCGGAGTCAACGTCTTGCGATGATGTAAGTTGAAATTTTGACGTAACAATTAACAAAAATAAACGTCGTTCATTTTTTATTGCAGCGTCAATAATTAAAAATAAAAATACAATTTGCAAAATAAAAACATATGCGCGATCCTTTCATGTTCTCTGTGAGTGGAAATTAGGGTTTTTTTTATCTATAACTTTAAAATTAAATTTGATTCGTAAACATCTTTTTATTTTATACAATTCAATATGTAAAATGTCTGGCACGGCAAGTTTATACGACCAAACTATAAGGGCGAATAGCACAAAAACTATCTGGTCAATTTCGTTTTAATTTGGCAAAAAGTTAACTTATATTGTTATCCTTCCATCGCTGAAAATTAAAAGAAAATCGTATGTTTGTAATTTTTAGCTCACCTGAGCTGAAAGCTCAAGTGAGCTTTTCTGATCACTTTTTGTCCGGCGTCCGTCTGTCTGTCTGTCTGTCCGTCTCTCTGTCCGTAAACTTTTTACATTTTCGACTTCTTCTCCAGAACCACTGGGCCGATTTGAAATAAACTTGGCACAAAGCATCCTTAGGTTAAGGGGATTCAAGTTTGTTAAAATGAAGGGCCACGCCCTCTTTCAAGGGGAGATAATCAAAAATCATTGAAAATTTGTTGGTATTTTTCAAAAATCTTCTTCTCAAAAACCATTCGGCCAGAAAAGCTAAAACTTGTGTGGAAGCATCATCAGGTAGTCTAGATTCAAGTTTGTTCAAATCATGACCCCCAGGGGTAGGGTGGGGCCAAAATGGGGGGTCAAATTTTTACATAGGAATATATAGAGTAAATCTTTAAAAATCTTCTTCTCTGAAACTGATCAGCCAGGAAAGCTGAAACTTGTGTGGAAGCATCCTCAGGTAGTGTAGATTCTAGTTTATTCAAATGATGATCCCCAGGGGTAGGGTGGGGCCACAATGGGGGGTCGAATTTTAACATAGGAATATATAGAGTAAATCTTTAAAAATCTTCTTCTCTGAAATTGATCAGCCGGAAAAGAGTAACTGGTGTGGAAGCATCCTCAGGTAGTGTAGATTCAAGTTTATTCAAATCATGATCCCCAGGGGTAGGGTGGGGCCACAATGGGGGGTCAAATTTTTACATAGAAATATATAGAGTTAATCTTTAAAAATCTTCTTCTCTGAAACTAATCAGCCAGAAAAGCTGTAACTGGTGTGGAAGCATCTTCAGGTAGTGTAGGTTCAAGTTTGTTCAAATGATGATCCCCAGGGGTAGGGTGGGGCCACAATGGGGGGTCAAATTTTTACATAGGAATATATAGAGTTAATCTTTAAAAATCTTCTTCTCTGAAACTAATCAGCCAGAAAAGCTGTAACTTGTGTGGAAGCATCTTCTGGTAGTGTAGGTTCAAGTTTTGTTCAAATGATGATCCCCAGGGGTAGGGTGGGGCCACAATGGGGGCGGGGAGTCGAAATTTTACATAGGAATATATCGAGAAAAATCTTTAAAAATCTTCTTCTCAGAAACCGATCGGCCAGAACAGCTTTAACTTGTGTGAAAGCATTCTCGGTTAGAATAGATTCAAGTTGGATAAAATCATGATCCCAAGGGGTAGGGTGGGGCCACAGTGGGAGAGGGGGGTCGAGTTTTCTCATTTGAATATATAGAGAAAAATCTTTAAAAAATCTTCTTCTCAGAAACCGATTGGTCAGAAAAGCTGCAACTTGTGTGGAAGCATCCTCAGGTAGGGAAGATTCAAATTGTTCGAATATGATTTTGACAAATTTTAATCTAGACTATTTGAAGACTGAACTAACAAAAGTTAGAGCTCTTTTAGACAATTTGTGTTTTAGAAGATTTTTCCCTTTATATTCCTATGTAAAAATTTTGCACCCCCCTTCCAATTGTGGCCCCACCCTACCCCCAGGGATAATGATTTTTCAGGAGTAGGGTTGGGCCACAGGACGGGGGGGGGGTCCAATTTTACAAAGGAAAACATTTAAATTGTTCACAAAAACTCAAATGTTTTTATATATGGTTTTACTTATATGCAAGCATTTTGACATATTGTTGATTCGTTAAAATTGTTTAGACTCTGGCCCCTGGACAATTCTTAGACCTCACAAGGGGTTCAAAGTTTGATGTAGGTTTATAATCCATATATAAACAGTTGTTTAAGTCTGATCATCTTCTCGAGAACTGCAATGCTCAATATGTGATATGACTGTAAAATCACCTTGTTACAAAGGGGCTCAATGATAAACATAAGAATATGCAGGGGAATTTTTTTTTTTTATACAGGATCTATTATACGACATTGTTAAGATATTTTGTATATGACTCCATAAAGCTGATTTTATTATGTCTGTTGTTGCTCAGGTGAGCGATGTGGCCCATGGGCCTCTTGTTTACATATGAAATTGAAAATGAAAACTCCCCTTTTCCTATATAATCCTGTATAAAATGTCGGGGATGATTCCGACTTATGACCAAAATTTGAGCGCGGAAAACAGATAAACTATCCTGTCAATATACTTTATAATTTGCTCATAGGTTACTCATAAGTTGACCTTTCACTGTAAAAAATTAAAGGAAATCGTATGTTTGAAACATTCTCCCCCGAGACTCCTTAAAGTATTTTGGTGTGGTTTGTTGAGAATTGAACAAGAGAATACTGGAACAGAAGTTAATTTTTCAAATATTCGCTAAAAGGTATGTAATTATGCTTTTATTCCTCGGCCAGGTTTTCCTCTGTCTTTACGACATAAAAATCCGACTAGAAGAACACTACCCCACATTTTAAACTTCACATTTAACACTTATCATTAGTTTGATCAATGCTTTACTTGAAAAGTGCTGCTAGAATCCTGTGTTTTGCGGTGCTTTGATGCAACCTCCTGTTGTCCATGCTTTGTATTTTTATCACATTTTGTCTCAATGTCTTGTGTTAACGTGAGTAACCAAGATTGATTAATTGGGATGTGAATTCTATATATTTTATGTTTTTGCTTTTGCTATGACTTTGATAAAAGTTATTTCAAAATTCTGTGAATCATCTTTTCTCTCTTTGAATTTTATTGCATCCAATATTACAGTTCATTCTTTGGAAGGTTGGAAGTGTGTCTAACATCTTTAAATTTAAAACTTAGTGCATTAATTAACAAGTCAAAGTCATGGCATAGATTAAAACTATCTGTGCCATTGACATGGTTTAAAAACAAAAGCAATAAGATTCAGTTATGAATGGTGCTAAATGACTGGAGAACAAGCAATTAGCTGTGATCATGGTGATACACTTTCTGTGTTGGTTCTGTAAATCATACTGGAATTCAGTGGGTTGTTCTATTCATATATATTAGGGATGGCGGTTACAAAATTGCTAAACGGTTAATCACATGACATTCCGACCGATTTATTGGTTAATCGTATCAGAAATTACTTTTTTGAAACATATATCTTTTTTTATTCATTCTCATATAAACTTTATTTTTACGTACAAGAAGACTCAAAGTACGTTGATTTGTTGGCGGGTCAAATTGAAGAGGAACATTTCATTTTTTTTAAAAATGAGAAAATAGTACTCCACATGTAATGAATGAAAATGCATTAAATGTTGTGGAAAAATATTTTTCTGATAGTTATGCTGCATTGTCACTCTCATTATAATCAGTGCTTTCATATCAGTTTTTGTTCAAAAATAATATCTGATCAATGACGAAAGATGATAATCGACTTTAAAGTTTGTTAACAATGATGCCTGTCGTAGAAAACATTCTTTCAGATGGCACTGATGTTTACCTGCTATTGATAAATATTTTCTTGCTAGACCAGAAAGATTTAGAAACAGTACTTAATTTTCGGACCACCATTTGAGAGGATCAACCTTTTGCGTAATTTTTTTATTTAAATATTTCAACACTTCACTTTCCGAATCGTTCAGCTTGTCTTGAAATGCTGTTAAAAAGTCCAACAATTGTTTAGCTTTACATTTTTTGAAGGGGGGAGTGTTCTTCGCTCTTTGTCTCAAGTTGCGCTCGTTAAATCAATGGTAGATCATCTTGCAGAAACGGGGATGTAATTTTGAAACTGTTGGTATATCTGATGCTACTTTCACATGTAGTTGTATTGTGTGGTCTATACAATGATACTTAAAAAAATTTGAGATTTCGAGAATGAAGCATCCATATTTCTATCATTACCATGTACAAAAGCAACGACTTTCCCATCAAAACGGCGACAGAAAAAATGTGTATAATACCCAATAGCAATTTTATGATCATTTAAGCATGATTAAAAAAACCGGTTGACAGTAAGAACAGTTGAGCACTTTGGAGGTGTTAAAACAGTAATTTGCACCTTTAACTCTGGTGCACATCCCTTTAATTAAGCTAGGAGGAAATCAATTATCCCCAAATTAAAGCTCTAAGCGATGTTTGAAAATGTTAAATTATGAACGTTCATAGTTCTTGACGTTGAATTTTTATGAAATTTTGTCCGATTATTTTTAATCCGATTAACCGATTACAAAATTTGTAACCGGTTACCATCGTTCTGACCAATTAATCGGTTAACTGGTTAGCAATTGCCATCCCTAATATAAATAGATGACTTGCCAACAGGAAATTGCATTTGTAACTGTCAACAGATGAGGAAAATGTCAGGTATTTCTCATTTCTTTTATCCAGTGTGTGATAATATGGTTCTCACTGGATGAGCTTTTTAGTTTTGACTAGAATTACTTCATCTTTGCATTGTTTTTTTTTTGTAAGCTGCCTCGATCCCATGCCAAAGTTGAGAGAACGGTTTTATGAAATTTTCTTTGGACTGGTATGATTATTTTTGGAAGTATTTACCCTCAAGGGTAGTTGAAAGATTTTTTTGTTATTTCTAATATCTTGAAAGGGGATTTTCTTTCATGGATTTCAATTTAATCATAAAAATTTTCATTGTCATATTTACTGCTTTTTGAATTTAGGATATTTTGAATTTTTTAAACCTTTATATTTTGAAAAAAAATTATTTACCAATATGCCATTTTCTTTTGGAAAGTTTGAAAAATGTTTTTTCTGCAATGATTAAATCCTTAAATTGTCCTAGTCAGTTAGATTGTATGACAAATATTTCAGGTCCTCCACAATGGCTTGTGGTAAAGTGAACTTGCATGTAGATGTTCCTCGTTTTCTTGGTTATCAATCAGTAAAGGGATAAAAAGCTATTCTTAATGACAACAATTTTTGAATTCATTTTCAATTGTTTTCCAGAATGCTGGTGGGTCATTGGAAATATTGAGTCCTTTATGTGCAATTAAAGATGAAGGAGATTCCATTCCGTTTTGTGGGGTATGAAGTATGGGCAAAACTGGCCAACAAGTTGGATCCTGACTCTGGACTTATTGGGAATAACTGGAGAATGCTGGCAGAAAAACTAGGGTATTCCACAGAAGTTATACTGGTAAGTCAAAGAGAAACTAGGTTACTCCACAGAACTAAGATATTCATGAACTTTATTGAATGACTTATGAATAAACATGATCCTTCATGTTCATCATATTCTCAATGGTAGGTCTATTTTTATGTCTGTCATGTGAAAAAAATTGTTGGCACTAAACACAAATTGTGGAAAGGACTGTAAAGTTATTGTCCATTGTTGTCATAAAGCCAGAAGTGAATTTCTTGAACATTGTAACATGCAGTGCCTGTGTGTAATAAGGGAGTGTAATATTTTTAAGTTTTTTGAAACATGTATAAGAGGAAAGTAATACTTATAAGTGCTATGAAGTGGACATTAGTGAAAGTTTCATTGGTGAGTGCTAAGATGTGCTATAAAGTGGGCATTAGAGAAAGGTTTTGTTGGTAAGTGCTGTGAAAGAAGGCATTAGAGAAAGGTTTTGTTTGTAAGTGCTGTGAAGTAGCATTATGTTGGTTATTGCTATCAAGTGGACCATGGTGGGCATTAGAGACAGCTAGTTTTGTTTGTAAGTGCTGTTGCCTTAAACTATTTTAATTGTCTGTATTCTGCTGACATTAACATTTTATTAGGTCAATGATCAAATTTTCAAGATAATCTATCTGGAAATAATTACCGCTATATGTATTTTCAAGATTTTTCTAATCGCGTGCCAGCCAGTCATATAAAATCATACACAAGATAAAGAAGCCATAAAAATTTTATTATGTAAAATGATTTGAAAAACATGTAGAAAGATCACTTTTGTGATTGCATTGCTACAGAAAGTTTTTAAAACAAAAAAAGAAAATAAAAAATTTAGTCTCTGTTTCAATATCCATGATATCAATCTACCTTTGTTGTAGCATATCTACCTCAAATAAACAAAATATGGATATCAGTTTTGATATTTGTTTATAACATTGTTATTTTATGTTTTTAAAACAACTTTGGTCTACAGGTATTGAACTTTGTAAAAATATATTTTGAAATCTCAAACCCTGAGTAAACGTAATCCTTAAAAAAGTTTTTAGCTCACCTGAACCGAAGGTTCAAATAATGTAGATTCTAAATTCATTTGATAAAATTGTGATCCCCAAACTAAAACTGGGGCCCGAAGAGGGGTTCAAAGTTCAACATATAAATATATAGGGAAAATGTTTAAGAATCTTCTTCTCAAAAGTACAATGCTACAATTTGTGAGACTACTATGCAAGCATCCTCAAATAAATGTATATTCTGATTTGTTAAAATCATGGAAGAATTACAATAAACACTAGCTGATTAGATGGGTAAAAGCACAGGGAGTAGATATTTGTGAAAGAACTACAAGAAACATTGGCTGATAAGATGGGTACCGTAAAGTCGTGTGTATAACACACACTTTTTTTCAGCCAAAATTTGATCAAAGGTGGGGGATGTGTATTGTACATAGGACCAAAATTTTACCCCATTTTTTCAGCTGTGATTCTTGATACCACGGGAGTAGTGACTGCCGATATAGCGTGTTATGCAAGTTGTATGAGTGTATACTAAATTTTACTGCGTCAGAAATACCTTATTCTTAGTTTAATTTCCATGTATTGAAATATTTATCCTCCCTAAACACTATTCCTTGCATCAAACAAGTTGAAATATCGCCAGTGTATTCGCCATTACATAAGCAGCCACCTGTTGACTCGGCGCGTGGTCAATGTTTGTTTAACAATTGCCGGTGTCAGAAGCATGCATCGACTTCACAGGGTGTTTTCAAGTGCATGAAGATTAGCAATTATTATGATTTTATTTAACTTGATTACTTTGTGTCCAGTTATGAGTTATTTTTAGTTTACTCAGGTGACCTATTGCTATCTGTTTTCGTCCGTCGTGCGTCGTGCGACGTGCGTTAACAATTTACATTTTTAACTTCTTCTTAAAAACCACAAGGCCAACTGTTCCCATTTTTGGTGTGAAGCATCTCTATGGTAAGAGGAATGTAAATTGTGAAATTGGTGGCTCTACCACCCCCAGGGTGCCACAGGTGGGGCCAAATATGCAAAAAACAGCCAAATTTTCAAAAATCTTCTTCTCTACTCCCACACATGTGAGGAAAAAACTGATTGCATGGTTATGATGTCCATGAAGCCCTCTACCAAAATTGTGAAATTCATGGCCCCTGGGTCAGGGGTTCAGGCTCTAGGGTGGGGCCTATATGGTCATATAGTAAAAATGTATTAAATCTTAGAAAATCTTCTTCTCTACTCTCATAGATATTTGTTAAAAACTAAATGCATGGTTATGATGTCCATGAAGCCTTTTAGCAAAATTGTGAAATTTATGGCCCCTGGGTCAGGGGTTCAGGCCGTATGGTGGGGCCAATATGGCCATATAGTAAAAATTTATTAAATCTTAGAAAATCTTCTTCTTTACTCCCATAGATATTTGTTAAAAACTAAATGCATGGATATGATGTCCATGAAGCCCTCTACCAAAATTGTGAAATTCATGGCCCCTGGGTCAGGGGTTCAGGCTCTAGGGTGGGGCCAATATTGTCATATAGTAAAAATGTATTAAATCTTAGAAAATCTTCTTCTCTACTCCCATAGATATTTGTTAAAAACTAAATGCATGGTTATGATGTCCATGAAGCCCTCTACCAAAATTGTGAAATTTATGGTCTCTGGGTCAGGGGTTCAGGCTCTAGGGTGGGGCCAATATGGCCATGTAGTAAAAATGTATTAAATCTTTAAAAATCTTCTTCTCTACTCCCATAGATATTTGTTAAAAACTAAATGCATGGATATAATGTCCATGAAGCCCTCTACCAAAATTGTGAAATTTATGGTCCCTGGGTCAGGGGTTCAGGCTCAAGGGTGGGGCCAAAATGGCCATACTATTTCAGCACTATTCTATTACCTCTGTAATCTATCAAAAATGAAAAGTACAAATGAATAGGATTTTCAAGCAAATTAAATTTATTCATATTTTTCTAAATATACATTTTTCCCACATCACTTATCTGCCTCTCCCTGAAACTTCTTTAAATGCCTTGCTTCGTGTGCAGTTTGATTTTTTACCATCCTGAAACAGAAATACAGGAATTTATGATTTTATTAACATGCAAGATTGTACATGTTTTCTGATAATCATAATGCTATTTTTTTTAGCTCACCTGAGCTGAAAGCTCAAGTGAGCTATTCTGATCACATTTTGTCTGTCGTCCGTCCGTCTGTCTGTCTGTCTGTCTGTAAACTTTTCATATTTTCAACATCTTCTCAAGAACCATTGGGCCAATTTCAACCAAACTTGGCACAAAGCATCCTTAGCCTAAGGGGATTCAAAGTTGTGAAAATTAAGGACCAAGCCCTCTTACAAGGGGAGATAATTAGGAATTAATGAAAATTTTCGAGAAATTTTCAAAAATCTTCTTCTCAAGAACCATTTGGCCAGGAAAGCTGAAACTTATGAGGAAGCATCCTCAGGTAATGTAGATTCAAAATTGTGAAAATCATGATCCCCGAGGGTAGGATGGGGCCAAAATAGGGGGTTGACTTTTTACATAACAATATATAGAGTAAATCTTTAAAAATCTTTTTCTCAAGAACCATTTGGCCAGGAAAGCTGAAACTTGTGTGGAAGCATCCTCAGGTAATGTAGATTCAAAGTTGTGAAAATCGTGATCCCCGGGGGTAGGATGGGGCCAAAATGGGGGGTCGACTTTTTACATAGGAATATATAGAGTAAATCTTTAAAAATCTTCTTCTCAAAAACCATTAGGCCAGGAAAGCTGAAACTTGTGTGGAAGCATCCTCAGGTAATGTAGATTCAAAGTTGTGAAAATCATGATCCCCGGGGGTAAGATGGGGCCAAAATAGGGGGTTGACCTTTTACTTAGCAATATATAGAGTAAATCTTTAAAAATCTTTTTCTCAAGAACCATTAGGCCAGAAAAGCTGAAACTTATGTGGAAGCATCCTCAGGTAATGTAGATTCAAAGTTGTGAAAATCATGACCCCCGGGGGTAGGATAGGGCCAAAATAGGGGGTCGACGTTTTACAAAGCAATATATAGAGTGAATCTTTAAAAAATTTACTTATCAAGAACCATTTGGCTAGGAAAGCTGAAACTTGTGTGGAAGCATCCTAAGGTAGTGTAAATTCAAAGTTGTGAAAATCATGACCCTCGGGGTGTAGGGTGGGGCTGCAATGGAGGGTCAATTTTAACATAGGAATATATAGAGTAAATCTTTAAAAATCTTCTTCTCAAAAACTAATTAGCCAGGAAAGCTGAAACTTGTGTGGAAGCATTCTCAGGTAGTGTATATTTAAAGTTAAGAAAATCATTACCCTCAGGGGTAGGGTGGGGCCAAAATAGGGGGTCGACGTTTTACAAAGCAATATATAGAGTGAATCTTTAAAAAATTTACTTATCAAGAACCATTTGGCCAGGAAAGCTGAAACTTGTGTGGAAGCATCCTAAGGTAGTGTAAATTCAAAGTTGTGAAAATCATGACCCTCGGGGTGTAGGGTGGGGCTGCAATGGAGGGTCGATTTTAACATAGGAATATATAGAGTAAATCTTTAAAAATCTTCTTCTCAAAAACTAATTAGCCAGGAAAGCTGAAACTTGTGTGGAAGCATTCTCAGGTAGTGTATATTTAAAGTTAAGAAAATCATTACCCCCAGGGGTTGGGTGGGGCCACAATGGGGGGGGGGGTCAACTTTCTACATAGGAATATATAGAGTTAATCTTTAAAAATCGTCTTCTCAGAAACTAATAAGCCAGAAAAGCTGAAACTTATGAGGAAGCATTCTCAGATAATGTAGATTCAAAGTTGTGAAAATCATGACCCTCGGGGTGTAGGGTGGGGTTACAATGGAGGGTCGATTTTTAACATAGGAATATATAGAGTAAATCTTAAAAAATCTTCTTCTCAAAAACTAATTAGCCAGGAAAGCTGAAACTTGTGTGGAAGCATTCTCAGGTAGTGTATATATTTAAAGTTAAGAAAATCATTACCCTCAGGGGTAGGGTGGGGCCACAATGGGGGGGGGGTCAACTTTCTACATAGGAATATATATAGTTAATCTTTAAAAATCGTCTTCTCAGAAACTAATTAGCCAGGAAAGAGTGGAGGCCACAATTTGGGATCAAATTTCTACATAGGAATATAAAGAGGAAATCTTTAAAATTCGTCTTCTCATAAACTAATAAGCCAGGAAGGCTGAAACTTGTTTGGAAGCATCCTCAGGTAGTGTAGATTTGAATTTGTAAAAATCATGATTTCTGGGGGTAGGGTGGGCCACAATTGGGGTGGAATGTTTACATAGGAATATTAAGAGTAAATCTAGATCTTTAAAAATCTTCAGCCAGGTGATTATTTAATATTGTTTAGATTTTGGCTTCTGGATGATTCCTGGACGATTGGGTCTCACAAGGGGTTCAGAGTTTGATGTAGGTTTATATCCCATTTATAAACAATTGTGTAGGATCTTTTTGAGAGCTGCAATGCTCAACATGTGATATTACTATAAAATCACCCTAATGATAAACATAAGAATATCCAGTGGAAAAAATTGAATTTTATTTATACAGGATCTACTTGTATTATACTACATTGTCTAGATAGTTTGTATTATGACTCCATTAAGCTGATTTTATCATACCTATTGTTCCTCGGGTGAGCGATGTGGCCCATGGGCCTCTTGTTTAATAAAGAGATTTATTAACCTTTCATGCAAATTTATACATGCAAGTCAAATAGAATATACATGTACAATAAAAATATACATTCCATTTTTTCTCACCTTTATCATCATTATTTTGGGAACAGTTTTTGCAGGTCTCAGCTTCCCTATTTTTTCTGCATATGATCAGCAACTATGAGTGGTGCAAAAACAATTTATATACAATGTAAAGTTCCTATGCATCATAAATTACATGAGATTACAGCTTGGCATATTTCATTAAATCATAAGAATTATTTGTAGCATAACTTTAGAATGTGTGTAAAATAGAAACATTAAGTAACCAGTAAGATAACCGTACGATTTAACTTGCAAGAATGATGTAAAGAGATCTCCTTTTCCCTTGCGTTATACGTATGTTTGTGCGTGCGAATTGCCCATAAGCAAGATTTTTATAATAAATGATTATGAAAAAAACCTCCATAAGGATAAGAGAATTGGCAGTTTTACTATTCATCAAAATCGAATGAAAGATAAATAATCTAGTAATCCCTAGCTTCTAAAAACTAAAATCAAACAAACAAACATGTTCTTTTTGACAAAAAGATGGAAGGCAAAGAAGAAAAACAGGACAAGAAGGAACTTGATTTCTTCTCCAACACATCCTACTGGTCGTTTGTGCTATTAATTAGAGATTTTTTGGGTCAATTTTACAGTCCCTCTGACTCAATCTGTATTGGGTATGTGCAGGAAAAGATTTATTGCATGACGTCATGACGTCAGGCATATCTAAGGTTTAAAAGTTACAACATCTGAAACAGTGCAGTCAACAATGAAAGCTAGCAATATCATTTTTCATTGAAAAAAGATTTTATCAATGCATATTAATAATGTGACGACTTCAAATTCGCAATTAACGAAAACGTTGTAATGGATGTAACAATTAAGCAATAGTGAGCAAGTGTTTAAAGCAAAAAAGAGGTTCACTGTGCACGTGTGCAATTCGGGCTGACTATATTAAGTTAGGATGAAACTTCAATTGCGTGTTAGAAATATTCGAAGACGTTATGAAACCGGACAGTTTCTAGGTCAAACTGCGCATCAATGTATTGGAAGACTGTCATTTGGAATCGTCTGCAGCCACAGTCCGGAGTCCGCGTATATCTTCCCAACTCTCTTAGTGAGATTGAAAAGTAAATATATTGGAAGTAGTTTGCCACCAAACCCTAAAAATCAGAGAGCTATGTCAACAAATTACAACTATAAGTATTAAGTAGGTGTGCAGTCATACATTACATGTACACCGCTACACGCTTATCTCGTCACCTACATGTACAGCCATAAAAATAAGGCTGCAAACTAAATGTGCACCCGCATATTACAGTATTATATTGTTCTGGAAACTATTTACCTAGTATTTTAAAAGATTGTGTATTCACTTTTGCCCTAAAAGTAAAATTCCGCTGGCTGACTTTCTTAACTTTTTTAAAAAGCTAACCTTGTCAAGCTTAAAAATAGATGGCACTGTTTGAACGGTTGAAGGGTAGGGGGTGTAATCACAAGTTATTACCTAACGAGGCAGTTAAAGGTCGGCACATTAAACATGCATCGGTTGATATTTTTTTTTTTTGTTTAAAAGAAAAACAAAATTGTTGTATTGGATGTAAAAAGCAGCATTGAGCAAGTTCACTGTACACGTGTGCAATCCAAAAGAAAGGCCCCTACATTTGAATGGGGGGGGGGGGGGGGCATCGCAATTTTTTTACAAGTTGTACCTAATGATTATAATATTACACGGTAGAATGTAAACTATAATTGTGTTCGGTTACCATTTCTAAACAAAATTGCCAATTTGTATTAAAGAATTTACTAAGTATTGTTACGTTAGCTTAATATTCATTAGAGAAACGAAGCGGGCATGGTCTTTTACTGTGCTTTGAGGGATTTCAATCATTGTAAAAGGGGTGTAACTTCCGTGTTTTACTCAATGTAAATAATTAGTGCATAGTTATCGATTGATTCTTGCTAAACTAAAGTAAAATTAATATATAACAAGTAAAAGTTGTTACTAAACAAATGCCAAAAAAGAGTTTTATTTACTCCACAGATATGGGTATTATGGAATGCACCCAACTCGGTGGGCAATTCCAATCTGCATAAAAGGAGGCAAAGGATTAATTCTACTCCGCGCCATATTGTCAAAATCTTAGGAGCAGTCCATAATTTTATGCGCCACTACAGTGGAATAATCCATGATGGGAAGCTAAGCATTATTCTAACAATTGTATTGTGTTCGTAATTAAGTTTTAACTGCTATATTTTTATTTTGTTGGCGGCAAATAAAGTTTTAAGAGAAAATTACATGTATGCAAATTATTTTAGGTTCAAAATAAATAATATGTAAAATTCATTTAAAGTAACCCCCCCCCCCCTTAGTAAAGATAATTTGAAACAATACAACTTTAAAGAGGCGCATTTGGAAGACTGCGAGGAGAACGAACTACAAATCAAAGACAGATTAAAATTCATAGAACCAAGTTCTTGCAATGAAATAAATATGTTTAGTCAGGCAAGCTTTTTGGAAAGCTATTACTTGTAGAAACAACTAGCTTAACATGCTGAAAGAGCAGGTGCTCTTGACAATGCTCTTGATAAAGCACTAGCTCACATCCCTTGCTTACTGGTCACAGATCATCTGGCTTTCAATAATTTCCATCAGTATATTTAATTTTGAGAATTTTTGAAGGCACTAGAAAAAGAAGTTACGAATCATTAACCCTATATTTCAGTGTTTTAAAAGATGTAGAAAATACCAAATGAAAGAAATATGATGCATTAATATTGTGATCTGAAAGCATACTGGGGTAATATCTAGTCTGATCTGTGTGAATGTGATGGGTTGGTGAGATATGTTGACAATGAGTTTGTGTGTACATGTATATGCCTACAAGGAAGTAACGAGTCAAGGTGAGAGGCAGTCTGTGATTGGCCGTCTATTTCCTGTTGGTCCAGTGATGGCTCGCGTTGGTGAGGTGTGGACTCCAGTGTATTACAGACTGTGGATCATCTTCACACTTTGAACAAATTTGTACTAAGTGCATTCCATCAAACTGATCAAATTACTACAGTACACATTTTTATATGGGGAAAATGTTACTCTGGTCAATCAGGCATGGAATTTTATCATGGGGAGTGTGACAGGTATGAATTTGTAATGTTTGTTGTTTATGACCTTATTTTTTATTAGATTAAATTGGGGATATTTTTTATTTTTCCAGGAAACATTGTAATAGCATATCAGTACTGTTAGTAAACATCTGCTGAGGTATTTGTTTGTTGAAGAATAAGACTCTACTTAGCTGAGGATTAAACAAAAAAATATTTGGTTTTTTTTTCTCTGATTTAAACTAAACAAATTCCAGGTGTCATTTTTGAAGGAAAACATTGTTTATAATTACCAGGATATAGGATTATTTTTGTGAAACTTTGCAGGTATATATGTTTATCAAAGTGTTCATTTTAAAAGTCTTTAGTTTTCCAAGAATTGCTGTATAAAGAAACAGCAACCATTGAAAAAATATTTAAAACTATCTTCATAGTTGATTCTAGGAACTTTTTTATCACAAATAAATGTAAAATACAAGAGGTTTTTTTTTTGTGTAAATATATTACTTGGAAAACATTAAAAAATACATTTAAATGAATTATTTACCAGAAATATATTTGAAATGCAAGGTATTTAATTCAAACTAATTGTTAATAAACTTTAGGTGGTATATAGAGAATGACATCATTACAAAGAATAACATTATACCTTATGATGCATTGTTTCCATCTGTTCAACTTAATTACCACAAATCCACAACCATATTCAGTGACTCAGTGACAATGCACTATCAATTGTTATCTTACTAGCCATCTAATTACATATAGGAAAGTAAAATGAACCTTCATGGGCGGGTTTGTAAATGCTTAATTAGTCCCATAGTAATTTAACTGAATAATTTGAGCATTGTTTACCTTTTTTCGGGAACATTATTTTGCAATAAACTTGGTTAAAACAAAAAGGATTACAAGAGTTTTAAACAAAGATCATTATAATGTAAAACTTAATTCAAGAAATGCAAATTTAAATGCCTGGGGCATGCATACGATGGATGCATTGATGTCTTGTGTTTTATGATGGCTTTAGGATGCACAAGAGGTGTGAATCAAACAATGGTTCTATGCCCTCAGGAACCAAGTTCTTGATGAACTTGTTTGGCCACCTCTAGTTGATTGTACCAGTTTTGGTGTGAAAAAAGAAATCCTCGGTGTTGCTTGTGTGTGTTTGTTGTGATACGGATTTAATCAATAGGTGAGGCTCTTGGGAACAATATGACTGTAATATAATGGTGCAGAAAGAACTGGCCGGTAGTTTGATACAATGTCACCTTTTTTCTAATTTTTGGTGGTTATTTGTTAGTTAGTATTTACAATCTTTCACCAATGTGGTTTTGCATATCTTTCAGTTTATTAACTTAAAATGCATATTATGTCACAAATGATGTGTCAACCAGCAATCTGCCATGGCATAGTACAAAAGTAAAGAAAGGCAGTTTAATGGATTCTGTATTGTGATTAAGCACCGGTAATATCTCTAAATCTAAGTATATTATCACAGGGCAGAAAAATATACAGAGCTTTTACATGATGTAATGTTGTTGATTATACTCAAACGCCACATATATTTGGTTAAAATTAATACCCGGGTGATTGTGAGTTAATCATTATAATTGTTACTATATATTTCATACAATTGTGACTATGAATAAGACTTCTGTACATGTATTCATGATGGATATATGATAATAGTTCCTTGTTTGCCTGCCTATCTGAGTTTTATAGCAGTATAGGTATATACTAAAGTTTATCAGTTTCTTCATAAAAACCAGAGGACAATTGTTACAATTGTATATATGAAATGAAAGAAATTGTACAACATTCAGTCTATCTAATGGTCTCTTCTTTGCAAACTCTGCAACTCCAAAAATAAAAGGTTTCTTAAAGAATTAGCATCTGAATAATTGTACATGTATTGGGAATCTGTGCCGTGTTGTAATTATCATCATTGATTTTGGGTTTTATGTAGAAAACTTGTTCGAACCATTGTTGTTATGTTCATTGCTGGTATTTTAATTTTATGAAAAACATTTGTCTATTTTATGATTGTTATGTTCTGTCTTCAGTGCCTGGAGTCCAAGAAGACCTCCCACGGCCGGAACACTCTGACTCTGTTTGAGGAGTACATCAAGAGGCGAGACTCTTCCGTGAACGCCGTGATGAAAGCGCTGGAGAGCATGGAACGCAAGGATGCGCTGGAGGTTCTACAGAACTCCATTCCTGGTAAAGAATGTTAGGTCTTAATACGCATGCCTCCTGCTTCCTCTTTCTACCTGTGTATAACGTTCTGTGAATTAAAACATAAGGAAGTATTGAAATGAAAAATGGCTTAGAGAAGGAAATGTCATTTAAAAGTCTTAAAATTCTGAGAAGGAAAATCTACCTGACAAAATCTTTGTGTTTAAAATGACAGCCTTTGTGTTTCAACAAATGAGTCTTTGCATTTCACTATATCTGATGAATGGCTACAAATGCTCTATTACAGATTAATATTTGATAATTCTCAACTTTTTCACTTAGAAAAATCCAACTATTACACTACGGAGTTGTAAAACATTCACTATTCCTTTTGTAAAGTGTCCACGGAAAATCATTTATCACTTCCTGCAGTGTTGACTTGGCTTTGTCTGTTGTTTCAGAGATTCAGAGGCGGTACGATGATGAAATGAAGTGCAGCCTGAAGATGGAGCCCCAGGAGCACTCTGAGTGCCCACCTTGTTATTCTTCCTATACCCGGGATTCCATTCCCCACTCCCACCACTCCAGCTTCAGCCATTTTAGTGTACCTTATCCCCACATGAACCCCCATATGAATATTGTAGGACCTTCTCATTCCAATGCTTACAGCAATCTGGAGCATGACATGCCCAAGAAAATTAATACCTCATCAGCTTTCTCAAAGCGTGTCACAAAAGGGGTTTTACGCATGAGGGATTACAATCATTCAGGAAATCACACACAGATGTCCACCAATGTTCGGGGAGGAAGCATGGCTGTTCAAGTGGACAGGCGAGATAATTACACCGGCGACGAGATCGAGATGGGTGAGTTATCGGGCCATCTCCGAGATGACCCAGCACCAATGGCTGCCGTTCTTCTCCGGAAACAATACATGAACCCCCTGAATCATGTCCAAAGGAACATGATGAATTCACAAGACATGTCCGTTGCCAGTGAGGAAGTAGTGGGGACCAGTCCTAGCTTTCAAGAGCCTATGGCTCCAAAGCATGGCTCCCTGAAAAGACAGAATTCTGTGGAGTCCAATGCAAGGCAGCCAGTGAATGAAATGCAGGCTAAGAAATTGGATTCAAACAAAAAACTTGCACTGAACATCCCTATCTCATACAACAGAACTGCCATGCAGTCAATGAAAACCCAAGATGCCTTCATTAGCCCAAGTCCCAGTCAGACCCCAACCTCTTCCTCCTCCCAGAATCCACTAGAAAAACTCCAGCAGATCACTGGCTCCAACTCTTACATGCCGGATGAGAAGTACCAAAGCATGATCGAAGAGAAGAACCGCGAGGAGATGCTGTACAATGGGAACAGGTTTGGTTCGGAGGAGTTGTTTAAGAAAAGCCCAATGTCCTCTTGTCAGTACGAGACTGAGCTAAAGAAAGGGGTCATGGGACAGCCAGGTGGAGAGTGGTTCAACTTTAAACCAGGATTCAGGGGGCACCACCAGGTAGCCAACCATCTAAAGCTGATGAAGGACCAGGGCCCCAGAACCTTCCCCCTGAGGTCCAAGTCTCTGACCATGTGTGAAGGGGGTGAGAGCGATTCTCAGGACCACACCAATCTGTCCAAGTCGCAATCCATGCCTCACGACATGAAACCAGCCGAGTACAGGAAAGGTAAGTCAGCGAGGTTGCGAATTCAGTAGGGTCTGGTCACTCAGTTCACAAATTATGTGAGCGATTAAATGAATGCTAAGTTTAGAGTTTTTATGAGCCCATATGAGTTATGTAATGGCAAAACAGCTTTTAGTTTTGTTTTAAATAGAAATAATCAATAGATTATTAAAATTATCGAAAAGACTGTTAGTAGACACATGGACAAAGTGATTTGGGCGGGGGAGGGGGGGGGATAACAGAGTTTGCTGTTTAAAAATGAGTCCATCTGCCACATTTTTGACTGAATTAATGCTGTTTTTAAAGTGTTATCTCTCCTTCTATTCCACAAAGAACACAGAGTTTGCTGTTTTAAAAATGAGCCCATCTGCCAAAATTAACTCTTTAAAGAGTTATCTCTCTTTCTATTCTACAAAGAATATGTCATAAACTTTCTTTAAATCATATCCTGAAAACAATTTTTCTTTCATTCCAGCATTTCGGCACATCAAGGTTTTTGTGACGTATTCTGCAGAATCAAAGCGTCACATACAGAAGGTGCTGAATCTTTGCCGTTGTATTGAGAAGAATGGTTTTACTTGCTGTATGGACATGTATGACCGCCGAATGCCCACAGAGGATAAGCTAGGTTGGGTCAAGGAGAGGTTTGATGAGGTGAGAATTAACAAAGGAGAAAGTCAGTATTTTTATGTCAGAATAACATGCACCAGTATACTTTTAACTCCCTTTCTTTGCATATGCATGAATGTTAGTTCTAAATGAAACAGCTCTTTTGTGTCAATTTTTTTTAGAACATGATATGGGATGTACTGGACTACTAAAATAATTTATGTTTATTTATACAGTGCAACTTTTCGGCATATTAATTTTTTAAAAACTGGATGTCAAATGAATGATTTTACCTTATAGAATCATTTTTTTTTTATCTGATTAATAAGCCAGTGTATGGGTCCAATGGGACAGAAAAAGTAAAACAGAATTCCTCTTTTTCTCAGGCTGACTTCATTCTAATCTGTGTGTCAGAGTCGTACATAAACGAGACAGAGAGAGGTCAATCAGAGGTCACCGAGTCGACCACCGACAAACAGCTGCACACGGACTATATCTACCAGCTGATGGTGCTAGAGTACAATCAGTTCACGCGGAACCGCCGCTTCATCCCCGTCATGCTTGATGGCACCACAGAGGAACATATCCCCTCCTGGTTACAGAGCACTCTCGTCTACAAGTGGCCTGTACATTTCCGTGACCTTCTGTGGTTTCTGACCAAACCAGAGACCCGGATCAAGTCAAAGACTCTGACAGAGCAGAAGTCCTCCGAGGAGGAAGAGGAAATGGTGCCCGATTCACCGCCAGCTGCTGCAGCAACTTAAAGAGGATTTTATGTTTGCTGCTACAGCTACCTTAGATAATTTTTATTGCTGTCTGCTACAGTAACATTAAAAAAGTTTCACAATGGGCTGCTGCAGCAACCTTAGAGAAGTGTCTAGCTGCCTCAACAACATTTCAGTGCTGGCTGCAGCAACAATAGGAAAACAAAGACATATACATGTTGCTTCTCAAGACTTGCTTCATGCAGAGAGAAAAGACACGCTTCTCAAAATGGGCTCGTGTTGATGATGAAAAATTAAGGGGATGAAGGCACATGAAATTTCAAATGAAAAAGGAAAATGATAATATGTTATAAGGTTATTTTTATGTAGAAAAATGAAACAGCTCTGGAGAGAGTGGATGCACTTGTTTTCTTATTTTGGATTTCAGTTCAAAAAATGAGTAATCTGACATAGGGCTCCTGATTGTTATGGTGGCTGATATACAGCCATATTTGTTTCTGATGAAGGTCAAGGTGACCTTCCTGTTGTTCGTTTTGTCCCTTTACTGTGTATCTTGGTATATGATCTCAGATCTCTTTGATATGGACTAAAACTAGAAGTGAGTGATTGTTATTGTGCCATAGAATTCTATTAAACAATCAAAAACATGCACTTAAATGCTTTGTACATAGGTTTGCCTGCTCTGGTTCATGTAACAAGCAACTTGTTTCCTCCTCCTCTTCTAGAAATTTTGCAGCATTTAATTGAAACGAGATATTGTAGTAATTTGCTATAAAAACAGAACTGTACAGTTTTTCATTGCCATTGTTAACGTGCAATACAGTACAGAACTGACATGTTTTTGATATTAAAGTTTGGTTTTTAAATTAACTTTGATAATATGTGCTTTGAGACATATTTTAATTGAATCTTTGTCAGTCTGTCTGCACCCTCTCCCACTACAATTGTTATGATGGGTTTATAGATGAGTATATTTTATAGAGAACATATTAGAAGATAATTACCATATTTTAGAACACGGTTAATGATTGATAATCTAGAGATACCTGTGTACTTGTTTGTTTGAAAAATTAAAAGCTAATTGTTGATGATTTAAAAAATATGTTAATTATGTAAAAAGTCACAAATAAACCAACAAAATACATATGAGTATATGCTTCAGATATTAGTGTAAACGTACTACATTTGGCTGTGTATTCTAATTAGCTAAATCAAGTACATCGCTAAATGTCACACATATATGTATAAGAATAGTAAGAATAGTTACATTCAGGATTATGCTAATTCAAACCCACGCCAACTTGTTCAAAAAATAATTTCCGCCAAATATCGTACACGCCAAATATAATACATTTACAGTATAGTGATCTAAGAAATCTTTGGAGAATAATATGAAATAGCTTGTTGTCTTTGATTGTTAATTACTAGCACATGTAGTAAGGTTAGGCTGCATAAAGCCTATAATTGTGATATCGGTTATATAGGCGTAATCATGGTGCATTAAAATTGTTTACATGTTGAACACTGTTTTGTATGTATGTGTGTATGTATGTATGTGTGGATGTATGTGTGTATGTATGTATGTAGGTAGGTATGTATGTGTGTATGTGTGTAGATTTATGTTAATACATGCAGTATAATGAGCCATCATTTAAGGGAAATCAGTTCATACTGATGTATATTACACAGACATTATGGTGGATTTCTTTAAAGTGAACAAAGTTTATATTTAAGTTATGGAATGTATATTTTACAGATGTTACTGGTTAATATTATTTGATTTTTATAAACGATGGCGTAAAACTGTTATGTTTTTGATGATAAATATATATCTATCAACTCGTACGTGTAGGAGTTCTTGGAATCATTCTTATAATTATTTTATATTTTTGTTTTTAGAGGGGGTGGTGTTGGATCTTTGGTATTTTTTATAATTGGAAGAAAACCAAGGAGTGGCACTGATCTGCATTATAATCTGTTTTGACATCACAATGTTTTAAAATATTGTTATCCAAAGAATGGTCTGACTTTAAGAAATGTTGTGTGCTAAAGTACATTAACGAAAGAATGTAAAAAATTTTAATTTAAATGCAGTATAATCATCTTTTTCTTCTGTTTCAATCATTTTCATCTACATGTAAATGACACATTTTCAGCATGTTAACCAGTATTTGTTTGATTTCATGTCAGTTTAATACATGTATATATTATATACTTTTTAAACGTATTAGCTATATGATTAAACATGCATTCCATTTTTATTATTCTAGATTCCAGATTATGGCAACATTTTTCAGTTTTAGGTATAAAAAAATTTTACTCGGCATTTCCACTTAAAGTGACGGGCATTCCCTTGTTTTTGTGTTGGTCATTTTTCATGCATTCCAATTTTTAAAATTAATTGTTTTATTGGTAATTCATGTTATTGATTCATTCAAAATATTTTTTTGTTGTTTTTTTATGTAATTTTAACTTTCACATTACAGAATTTATTTAAGTTTCTGAATTTGGACTTGCTTGTAAGTGGATGTTGCCTTGTCCTTTGGTTTAATGGGCTTGTGCAATAAATGATATTCAAGAAAAAGGAAATATGGGTGTAAATTAAATAAACATGGCCGGATTCCAAACTAGGAGAAAATAAAATGTTTAAGATTTATTAGTAGCTTTGAGAATGGATTGAGCTATATTTTGTTGTACAACAATCCAAATCCAAAGAGCTAGGCTTTACTTTATCATTATTGAAGTCTGTGACTTCTAATGACTTTTGGATGTTTGTCTCCACATTGTTACTCCTTTCTGATAGTTATGTCATAGAGGGGGATGTACATTTGTATTGCCCTGCCTTTTTAAAACTTTTATGACAGTGATATCACTCCATGGAGGATGATTCTTGTTAATGTGATATCACTAAGCAGGGAAGGATATAAGATATTGATATCAGAACAGAAAGGACTATTGCCCTGCCTTGTATATCATTGTTACTATTGATATCACTGAGGAGGGAGGATTTATTGCCCTGCCTTGTATATCCTTGCTGATATCACTGAACAGGAAGGATGCATCCTTGCTGAGTGACATCACTTTAGGTGAGATATGTTGCCCTGCCTGGTACATCTTTGCTGACAGTGATTTCACTTCAGGTAGGATATATTGCCCTGCTTAGTATATCCTTGATGACAGTGATATCACTAAGCAGGAATGATTATTGCCCTGCCTTGTTTATCCCATTACTTCAGGTAGTCTATATTGCCCTGCCATGTACATCCTTGCTAACAGTGATATCACTGGAAGGATATTGCATTGTCAGGGTTTGATGGAGTTTGTCTTTATGTTGTTTTACCCTTGGAGTTGATACACCTGTTACACTATTTTTCTCATGTTTGTCATTATGTGTGGAATTCAAGCATTCATTACATGGCTATTCATGGCTCCTTCTTTGATTTTATTCATTGTTATATAAAATATATGTAATAAAATTGTAGTTTAATTCTAAAAATTTGTGTGTATTATTATTTAGTACAGTTTTTTTCAAAGAAATTCATACAGAGATGCAATGGATGAGAGCAATTAAGCTGTGTCATAATTTTATGATCTTGACATGAAATTGAAAACACTATTTTCAGTTTTGTAGTTAACTTATTTTTAGAGAAAAATTTATGGAACCTCATACAATGTAAGAATGATAATTAAACTAAGGCATCTTTTAATATGGCCTTCCCTGTGGTCATGACTTCATTGTTCCTTATTTTGTGTTCACTTTAGTTTCACAGAAATTGTTCAAGATATCTTCACCAAACTTCATATACTGATTCAAATTGGTAAAGAAAGTTTTTAAAAATTGTTTCTGTCAATCATTATTAATGTCAATGCGCTCAACTCGGATCAATGCGAAATGCCAGTTTTTGTGATCGGCTTCGGCCGATCACTGTTGTGTCCATATGAGGCATCCGGCAAATGCTTCCACGTGCGCACACATTCCGCTTGCATAAGTATGGCACGCCAAATTCACAAAAATGAGCTAAACATAGTTTCACAGTCGATAAACTAGGTTTATCGGCTGTTAACTATAGTTTGCTGATCCGAAACTATAGTTAACGATTCGTTAACTATAGTTTACATCTTGAAACTATATTTCACGAATGTAAACTATAGTTTACTATAGTTTACATCTGTGAAACTATATTTCACGAATGTAAACTATAGTTAACGAATGATAATCATAGTTTATCTATCTGTAAAAAACGTTCACAATAGATTTTGCTGATAAATATAGATTCACATTTGTTAATTATAATTTACAATCGTAAACTATAGTTAAGAGTTGTTAATCATAGTTTCATAAATCATGAAACTACATTTATCAGACAAATTCACAAAAATGAGCTTAACATAGTTTTACAGTCAATAAATGTCGATAAACTAGGTTTATCTTCTGTTAACTATAGTTTACGGATCCGAAACTATAGTTAACGACGTTAATCTATATTTCACATCTGTAAACTATAGTTAACACTGAAAACAATCATTTACGATTGCAAAACATAGTTTATCTGTTAAATATAGTTTCACGAGTGTGAAACTATGATTAACAACTCTAAACTATAGTTAACGAATGTAAATTATAGTTTACAGACGTGAATCTATTATTATCAGCAAAATCTATCGTTAACGTTATTTGAAGACAAATAAACTTAGATTATCATTCGTAAACTATAGTTTACAACCGTTAAATATGGTTTTGCAGATGAAAATTATAGTTAACGGATCGTTAATTATAGTTAACGAATCGTTAACTATAATTTACGGTTTGTAAACTATAGTTAGCTATAAACTATTGTTAACTATAGTTTAACGTCCGTAAACTATAGTTAACAGTCGATAAACCTAGTTTATCATCTGTGAAACTATATTTAACGCCGTTAATCTATATTTCACATCTGTAAACCATAGTTAACGCGATAAACTACATTTCAGAAGTGTAAAACTATAATTAACACTGAAAACAACCATTTGCGATTGCAAAACACAATTTATCTGATAAATATAGTTTCACGATTGTGAAACTATGATTAACAACTCTAAACTATAGTTGACGAATGTAAATTATAGTTTACAGATGTGAATCTATATTAATCAGCAAAATCTATTGTTAACGTGTATTTCCAGACAGAAAAACATAGATTATCGCGTTAACTATAGTTTACAGATGTGAAATATAGATTAACGTCGGTAACTATAGTTTACGATCCGTAAACAATAGTTTACAACCGTTAAACCTAGTTTATCGACTGTGAAACTATGTTTTGCTAATTTATGTGAATTCGGCGTTCTTTAAATTTGTGAACCGTAGTTTGCTGATCATAAAACCCTATTTATCAGATAAACTATGTTTAACAACCGCAAATGATAGTTTTCAGTGTTAACTATAGTTTACAGATGTGAAAAATAGATTATCGCGTTAAATATAGTTTACAGATGTGAAATATAGATTAACGTCGGTAACTATAGTTTACGATCCGTAAACTATAGTTAACAGCCGATAAACCTAGTTTATCGACTGTGAAACTATGTTTAGCACATTTTTGTGAATTTGGAGTGCCATACATAAGTAGTTCTTATAAAAACTTGGTTTGGTTTAGTATTTATATAACATTTTACTCGGTTTTATTTCAATTCATTTACCTTAAGAGATGCAAACATACATAAAATACAGTTCGACCTGTTAATTCAAGAATGCACATTTTGTCTCACGCGTAAAAATTTCGATCGAAAGATTCATTCAGTAATGCAGTTGACCTCGATGAACTGTCCTCAATCATAAGAAGATGCTCCATGAACTGACCTCGATCTATTGATGTTGCATAATAGTAGCTAGGAAGACGGCTTGATTTATAAACAAGGTTACGTTATAATGCGACCTCAATAACAAGTTATGATGGCATTCAATGTTTTTCAGTCGCATTAAATTATTTTAATACATGTACAACTTTTTCTTTGTATAAGTGTTAATGCTCTTTGAAGAGCCCTACTCAGTATTCTGAAGAAGAAGAAGATACATTAACATTTAATAATTACGTTAAAAATATAAAATTAGACAAGGAGTTTACGAACGGCTTTTCCCAAATTTATTTAAAAATTAAATTTGTTGACGGTTTATAATAATGAAATTATGGTGTACAGATTCAAAATATTCTATATTTTGTAAAAATACAGTACTTTTTTTTTTATTATTTTACATCAAACTGATCATGTTGATTGCTTCTAGCTATCAATATATCATTATTGCCGATCATTCCTTTAAAAGGAATACTTGTTCAGTTTGCAGTGAAAATCCACCAAAAGGCGGAGCATTATTCATGCCCTAAGATCATATTTATAATGTTGGTAAATTAGTACAGCCATCACAAAGATTTATTTCGCATGAACTACTTGTGTATAAAAAATTAAAGCCAGAGTTATGTTTTAGAATGTAGTGCATTGTCACATGTAAGAAAAAAATTGTTTAGTAATTATTATCTTAAAAACCCAAACACCTTAAAATTTAGAACACTTATGTTATCTTCAAACCATGTAATTCTTATGAAAATATGTACTTTAATTAGTAAAATATTTGATTTGGTCGGTCATCCTACGTAAAAAAAATACATTGTTTATGTTTTTCTGTTTCTCTTTTGTAAATCCTGCTTTTCTTATACTTATATATTATGTATATATTTCTTCTGCACCTCATGTAACATTAAATGTTTTGAGTGAAAATAAATGAACTTGAACTTGGAAGGTTTCTTCTGAGTGCTAATTGCATTGAGGTCGCGTCTTGATTAATTGGGTGTGAATCTCATTAAATAAAGGTCGGGTTGATTCAGGTCGTTGTATCTCTATATCATTTACTGAGTCATCTAATGAGTGATAAATCACTGCCACGATGGCTCGCAAGAAAAGTAATCTTTAAAGTTTAAATTGAAAATGGAAAAGATTGCAAATTCATTCGATTAAAAAAAATCTGAGAATAAAACATGTTCAAAGCAAAATAATTTTTTTCAAGCAAAAAAAAAAAAAAGTATTTAAGTTAAATGATTCCGACAACTCTGCATGGGCGGGGTAGGGGTGGAATCTCAGACAGCTCGTATGGATTAAGTATCCGGCGGTTAACCCCCACCCCCTCCACACACACAAACACACACACAAAACGTGCGCGCGCTCCTGTTAAGCTTATTTGCAGTTTGCATTTTAACGAGATACGGCTGACTGCTATTATTTATTCCAATCCATTAGATGAAGCGGAAATCATTGATTACAGTGATATCAGATTGCTGTTTTGTTTAAATTCCTGACATTATGAGTAGAGTGCACTAGGAAATAAAATGCTATTTATTTTACTGATGTTTTCTGCGATCAAATTAACAGGTATGCAATCATTTTTATTTAAGCTTTTTTATGCTAAAAATTATGAGATTTTAATCTATAATTCATGGCAAATACTGTGAAAATTTGCTGTTTTGTATAGATGATAATGAGTAAATGTTTAAATAGAGAAACATACAATATGTACATTTTTTGTAAATTTCTTACCAACTTTTGTAAAAATGGATCAATGATATTTAAAAAGAGAAAAGTTCGCGAATTGAGTCCACAATAATCGATAATTTCAATGATTGGTAAATGGTATGAAACAATCAAATGATATAGATGGTGGTAAACTTTTTTTATTTACAATTTTGTCTGTACGAATCTTTTATTAAATTAAAAGATTTGAAGAGTTTCTGACATTGTGCACTTGGTAGATTGCTGGTGTCGCCCTATCGAGAGAGCTGACGTAGTGTTTATATTTGAGGAGTCCTACAGTATGGGGAAGATGGTATCCCCCAGTGAGTGGGACAATCAAAAAAGCTTCCTCGCCAAAATAGTGGACCAGATGTACATAGACCCGAACAATGGCGTCCGTATAGGGGGCGTGACCTACAATACCGAACCCGCCGTCCGATTCTACCTTGATACTTACAATACAAAATCCGACATCATTGATGCCATTCTAAATATCGACACAACTCGGCGAGACAGCGTCTACGAGAACGACACTGACCTCGTGTACAAAGGACTGGAGACGGCCTACGACTCCGTGTTCCTGACCAGCAGGGGGGATAGGGCGGACGCCCCCAACTATTATATATACA